>CM077153.1:165507437-165631775 GCA_039583875.1 Platanthera guangdongensis | reverse complement strand
ACAAAGAAGTTCTTAACTCTCCTCCCAATGTGAGCAACATCAGGCTTTACTGTTGATACATCACGAAGGAACTTCACTTCTATTAGCCCAAACAGAACGTGATAACCTGAGTCTACTGTATTGGTCACAGAGAAGATGTTCTTCTTCATGCCCGGTACATGATACACACTCCTTAATGTGAGTGGCCCCTTATCACTACCCAAGGAAACAACCCCCTCCTTCTCTACTGCATAAACATTATTATCAGCAGCAATGATAGCTTTGTTACCTGAGTAAGTTTGCAGCAAGGAGAACTTTGGCGTGTCTCCGGCGAGGTGATGACCACAGCTGGAGTCCACGATCCACTCGTCATTTAAATCAACAACAGACAAAGCACGGACACAGGTGCCTGCCATGAACGCTCCACCCCATCCAGCTTCCTCAATATTAGAGCAATCTTCCTCCTGGCCTGCAACATGCCCAGGTTGCAGTTTGACCTTGCAGTAATGCTTGAAGTGTCCCCGCTGATGACACATGTAGCACTTCAAGTTCTTTTTCTAATCCTTCTTATGAGCTGCGCTCCACTCTGGTTGATAAGAGGTTGAAGACTCATTTTCAGCAGCGGTGTTCTTCTTCTTCCCTTCCCATCTCTTCTTCTTCTTGCTTGTGAACAGCGCTTCACTACCTTCTTCAGAGATAGTGATTCCAACCATCTATCTGGCCAAACTTTACTACGAAGCAAGCACGTTCTCAAGCTCCAGCAGAGATGGCTGAGTGGCCCAGCCTTGAATAGAAATTACAAAGGCAACACACTCCTTCCACAAGATTCAGATAATGTGCATTTTCAACTTGGCCTCAGAGATGGGCTCATCAGGATCAAGCGTTGATATCTTAGCAAACAGACACTTCATCTTCAAAAATAACTTTGAGATGGTCAGGTTTCCTTGAGTCATCCTAGCTAACTCATTCTCAAGGAACTGTAGCCTCGCCACATTCTTCCTATTGAAGAACCCATCAATAGTTGTCCAAATATCAGCAGCCGACTCACATCCAATGATGTGATCAAACAGCTAAGGTGAAACAGCCCTCTTGAGGGTAAACTCAGCCTTTGTGTTAGTTTTCCTCCAGACTCTCACCTGCTTAGCAGTCCCAAACGCAGCAGTAACTTCCTATCTGTCATCACCACCGACGACCTCCCATAGCTCCTCGCCCAGAATAAAACTCTTCATGCACAACTTTTACTTTTTAAAGTTAGTCATGGTTAAGAGTTCAATACCCAGACCTCCTGCACAGCTTCCTTCCATTGCAACAACCTTGGTTAAGCTTTCAGAAGCACAGAGCATAACGAAAATTGATCACCGCTCAAGCAACTGAACCTGGCTCTGATACCATGTTGAATTTTTTTTAGAGTGGTAAACAAGATAGTCTTATGTCAAATTAATATTCTCAGAGCTATCAAGATCACGTCTTGATCAAGCGGAAATCAGGATAGCAAGCTCAAACACCAAATGCAAGTAGAAGGAATAAGAAGATCATATATTTATTTACTTCTTTACAAGGCGAGGTATACGTGGCAAGGCATGATTTCGCCAGTACAAAAGGAAAACACAGATAGACAAAAAAATCCGAGCGGGCAGAACTGGAGACCGTCGAGACCGCCCAGTCAGCCAAAGTCACCGAGCCCGCCCGAACTGTTGCTGCTGCTAGAAGACAAATAGAAAACGGAGTCCGCCGAGACCGCGAGTTTGCGCGGACATGCCGTTATTCGCTGACGGCTACCGAACTGAAGAACAGACTGCCTACCCGCCCGAGTTCGGTGGACAGGTTTTTGAACTTGGAAAAACTGAAGTAGAGAAAACTGACAAGCCGCAGAAGCGACTTGCTGAGAACGCCGATTGTAACCGCAAATTTCACTGATCATGACTGAAGTCAAAGCCAAACTCCTGGCTCCACAGTGCTAGCCGCGCAACCTGCAAACAACAATCTGTTATCTCTACTCAACCCATGCGGATAGGAAAATCAAGACCGCAGCAACTAACCAAGACTCAACTTACTGTTCACTCAGTTACTGTAGATGTTTCGGGGGGTGCGGGAGGGTCTATTTATAAGCAGGGTGAGGAGTGTGGTCACAGCCCTAGTGAATAGTATCATCGCCCCAGTTCACGGCTAACACACCTCAGTCCGCTGAGTCCCCAAGGACTTGGCCAGACTTCAAACCCGTCAGGCGCCTGGTCAAAAATAGACCGCCAGCATGTGGACACTATGCCAGTCCGCACAGGATGCAAGCACAATGCCAGTCGGCCACTCAACACAGCACGCAGACACAGCCACAACCCATGTTGCATCAGTATGTACACTATACGCGGACAATGTGGCAGTCCACACAGCTTGACAACAATGCCACAGTCCATCACGAGTCCACGAGCAACAGGCAGTCTCCCCGATCATCAGCGGACTCTACGAACACTGCGAACACCATGGACTTGTCACAGAAAATGACCAAGTCCAGCATCCCATAAAGCAACTAGCGTGAGAATGGCAGACACAAAAAGAACCAGTCCGCCAACATCAGGACAGTCCTCCACAAGGAATGTGGCCAACACCCTTTGCATCACTGGAGAGCTTGGCAAGGACCCAAGCAGATCTCCAAAAGCAGTCCGCTAAGGCAGACATCGCAGACTCAAACAAGTCCGCAACAACTCCTGTGGATAACCACCAATCCGCCTGATTACCACAAGAACCGGTTTAACTGCAGAACCACAGGTCGAGCAGAGCACCGCTACCAGACTGCCAAAGACAGGTCGTGCAGGCCTCTCCATAAGAACAGCCAAGCCACCAAGTTCGACAGGCAGGACACCCAGGCCGCAATATCAGTCCGCCCAGGCCGCGGGCTCAGACCGCTCAGACCGCCCGGCCTACTCCATCACCCACTTTCACTTCACAAATTTCAACAGACGCATTTGTCCTTTAACACATATACTGAGAAGGCGTTGTGTGTAATTCCTTCACGCAAAGCATTTATACTTGGTCAGTTTTTTGAGAAGGCGTCGAGTGTGAGTACTTCACTCGACGCATTTGTACATAGACAAATTTGAGACTTTCTCCACCAAGGCTTTGAATGAATGTTTAACTTTCGATGCTTTCTGGCCTCAGGTGTTGAGTGATGTGTAGTCACTCAACTCATTTGGACTTAGCCATTTTTCTAACTACCTTAATATACTGATTTCTCTCCAGCCATACTTCTGACACTCTAATCTTATCTAATCACATAATTATAGTCACCCTGCATATATAAACTCAGACATATATCAAGTGCATGTTTGTGTATATTATTGACTTTTGACCTTCTTCAAATCTAGGACATTGCGATCATTGTTCCCCAAAATCTCCCCCTACTTGAAGAACTCAGAATCCTAGTCAATGATAAACACTATATCACAATAAACAAATATTTGCATATATAGAGAATACATAGTGGCACATAGCCAAATTAAATTATTTAAAATAGTATAAAAAGAAACATAACATGAGAACATGCAACAAATATCAAAAGGGGGTACACTTCATGAGGATTGGACCTTCTTGGTCGGCGATCTTGCTCCAGCTTGCGATCCCCGCCCTGTAAAAATGTGTTATAATGTATGTCAGCAAAGACTAACTTCAACTATGTAACCAACACCCCTCCTCCCGGCTGTCCCTAGTAGACCCCGAGGCACTCCATCACCCTGCAGGTCAGCACTTCTTATGCAAGTAATAAAACATAAACTAACATAGAAAATAACAAGATTTGTTGTCACAAGAATCAAACGCATTTCTATATTGAGCATGTAAATAGAAGGGGAGCCTACAATGTAGCATGTATGCAAACTTAGGCTTCACCCAAAGCACCCTATATTGTGTATGGTTCTAACACACCATCACAAATCGTCACATCACAATCATCATATGGGTACTCTCACTCCCCAAAGGCATACAAGCTCATGGCCAAGAACTCTTGTTGAGGCCACACCAGCACATGGATCACAACATCGTCGGGCTTGTCTATCAGCTCCACCATTCTTGATAATTTTACCAATTTAAGCACAACTGATGCTAATGACCCTTGCTTGATCTTTCCCGCTCATGGGCTTCATCACCTAGGAATGTCCAAAAGTTTGGCGTCCTCGTCAGTTTCCACATAAGGGGACTTGTCTTACAGAGACACAATCCACACATAAATCACAACATCACGGGGTAATCCAGCCAACCACAAAGACAAATCCACACCTCCATATCACATTCAACAAGCATTCCTTTATCGCACTAAACCAATATTCATTCTCATACGTAATTAAGGGAATGACAATGGCATTTTCACCGCAATCAAATTTCTAACAAAAATCATAATATGCGCATCAAACAACATCACCAAATCGGACCACTGGCCGCAATTTCACCCTCCATCCCTCATCCACTAGTGGAGCGGATTTCTAATCCAAAAGTATGACGGGAACGGACTCAACCAAACTGGTGGTTTTGAACCATGGCGACCCAAACCCCTCTCTTTTGAGAGATCCGGTGCCTAAATGCACAAATAAGTGCATAAATAAAATGGATGCAATGCACACATCCTAAAAATTAGGAGGAGAAATGTCATTACCTTACAAAGCCTCTTCCTCACCATGAAAATGTGTAGAAGCATTGATGAACGTGTTTACCTCCAAGCCCTCTCCACCGATCTTGCCTCGGATTGATGAACGAAGCTTCGAAGCTTCGTTAATGGAAGAAGATGCTTCTTATTCCTACTCCAAGATCTCTCCAAACTCTAAGCCCTCAAACACTAAAGAGTGAAAATGGGAAGAAAGAACCCATTTGCGCTATTTAGGGTTCACAGACGGACATTTCTGGGCCACATGATAAATTTCTAAGAAGATCAGTTGCCCAAAAATTACCTCTACGGAACTGGTTTTGTCCACAATCACTAGACAGTAGGTACCTACCATGTCGTGGTAACATCTAGAGCCCTCTAACTACCTCAGGGCATCGCGCTACCACTAGCGGAAGCGCTATTGCCAGACGTTAGCTACTTAGCGCTAACAATCGGCTCTAAGTCCCCACTGGACGAAAACTACACATTGAACTTGAAATATACAAGTCGAAAAAGGGCTACCGTCGGGCGGTAGCAACCTACCGCTGCATGGTAGCTTCCATAGACTCCAAATTCCTTAAAAAGGAAAATTTGGGTGTTATAGTTTTATATAGACCTCTTCTTGGATAGTGACATTCAAGAAGGCACTCCTTACATCCATCTAATATACATGATCTTCTTGTGAGCTACATAGGTAAGAAATAACCTAATTGCCTCAATTCTGGCAACTGGTGCAAAAGTTTAGTTATAATCTATTCCTTCCTCGTGTCCATGTACTTGAGAAACTAGTCTACCTTATTCCTAATTATCATTACATTACAATCCAAGTTGTTTCTATATACCTACTTTGTTGCAATGATTAGGTAATTTCTTAGTCTCTCCATTAGGATCCAGAACTTGTTCCTCATAAACTGAGTTGACACTTCCTACATTTCAACAATCTATGGGGATCATTATCTGCTTCCTCAAACTTCTTTATTCAAATTTGGAAAGGAAGCAATGTAGCATAACCAGAGTTGATAGTTGGTTCCTTGTTCTTACACTAACATTCACATCTCCTATCACTTGGGATTATGGGTTATCCCTGAGGATTGCTCTATTAGGATATATTATAGTTTTCAATAAGTGTAGGAGTGATCTCTTTATGTACTTCTTTTTTTCATTTGGGTCATCTTCATCTATAATCTCAAGTTCAGCAACTTGTTCTTATGCCTGAATTGGAACTAAATGGAAATTGGTATTTATTCCAGCAGTTGCTTCATCATCAGAATTAGCTTCAGCACTTTCCAGCTGATAATTGAGTTATTTAGATGATTCCTTTCAAATAACCTTCAAGTTTAACTACTCCATCTCAGCAACTAAAGGATATTCTTCATATAAAATACTTTTGGTAAAAGTTTCCACCCCCTTGGATGATGGATTAGTTTCATTAAACACTATATGCACATATTGTTATATCTTGAGAGTACTTTTATTATAGCACCTATAGGCCTTATTAGATGATAAATATCCTAGTAAGATTCCATCATGAACCTTCTTGTCAAATTTTGCAAAATGGCTCTTTCCATTATTAAGAATGTAACATGTACAACCAAATTTTCCAAAGTTTGATACTACAGGTGGCTTTCCATGCAATAGCTCATAGGGAGTTTAGGGTGAGACTCCTATTATGAATATAGTTGGCAGTGTTAATTACTTTAGCCTAGAAGGACTTAGGCCAGTTTGACTCAGCCAATAATGTCCTTCTTGATTCAGTTAGAGTTTTTTTTTTCTTTATCCTTCCAAGTTTGTTGAAAAGATCTATGGGCTGAAAATATTAGCCTTATCCTTACCTTCTGAAAGTGAGCGGTTAGATCAGGATTACTCTAGAGGGGTGGTGAATAGAGTATTTAGAGTTTTATAAAATTATTTGCTGGATAATGCAGATTAGTCTAAGTGCAGTAGTAAATAAATCAAAATGAAAAGCACAGAAACTAACAACCACAGCCACAGCAAGAAAACAAAAGAATGAGGGCAATCAGATGACACAAGAAATTTATAGTGGTTCCCCAACCTGGGTACATCCACTCTTCTACCACCTTGGTAGGAATCCACTCAGGTTTTTGATCAGGTGCCTGACACCAATGAGCTTTTGATCAGGTGCTCAAAAACCAAATCCCTAAGTCTTTTGATTAGGTGACTTGTTACCAGGAATCACTTTTGAAGGGAGATGACAACCCTTTACACAGTGGGTGTGAGAGAGTTGATTATGTCTTCTCTGTCAATAATCAGAGAGAAGACTTGTGGATATTGATGGTAGCAAATGGCTCCCCCTGAGATTTTGAATGGTTTAGGTAAATATTGAAGCCTTGCTGCAGGGTGATAGGCCTTCAAGCTTTTATCCTTGATCAGCAGGATCTTCTTGACAGATTTAGTAGTTGTTGTCCTTGGAAGTCCTGGAGGGTTGAAGTAAGAAGACCCTTGATTTTGTATAATTGTTCTTCTTCTTCTGAGAGCAGATCTTCTTTTTGTATCAGAGCTTTTGTGAAAGGAGCAGAGAAGCTGTTGAAGACAGACTGATTGAAAATCTCTGTGTCTGTGTATGTTGTGTCTCTGCAATTGCTCTCGTACTGATTGTTCTTGCTTGCTTTCTATCTTTTTCTCTGTATGTCAGGAAAGAGAGAAAATTTTTTATTATTATTTTCTGAGGGAATTTCCTTTCGCAATTTGAATCCTTTTGCGGCAATCAATGCTGGCGGTCCTTGAAAATAAATTGCATTGATTTTTTCCCCAACTATCTCTTAGAAAAATGGAAAACAATAATTCTGATGAAAGCCGTGATTAATGTACCATCCAATGGTAATATTCAGAGTCCACAGTTCGTCAAGCTGAGTTGCTGTGTTCGTCGATCAGCTAACTTCTGTTCGTCGAGATGAGTTCCAAGATCGTCAATCTGATAACAGAACTCTATACTTTAGAAACTTTGCCTTTTCTGTGTCTGAAGTTCGTCGAGCTGGTAACTGTGTTTGTCGACTGGAGTTCAGCAACTATTCTGGACTTAGAATATTCACAGTTGTGTCTGAAATGAAAGTTATGGTCTCCAGAATTCGTCGACCTAAGATTTGATTTCGTCGAGCTAAGTTTCTGGAGTTGTCAAATATTCTATGTGTTGACAAAATTACTCCTGGTGTCGACACAGGTGGTGTGGACTGATATCCTGTGTGTCGACACAAGTCTTCTGTGCGGTGTCAACACAACCTTTCTAAAGTGTCAACTGATGATCTAGGTGTCTACAAAATTTCTTCTAGTATCGACTCAGTTGGTGTCGACATATACTCTGAGTGTCGACACAAGTCTTCTGGTTCTAACTTGTTGAAGTAGATAATCCAGAATTCGTCGGGCAGAGAAGTGAGTTCGTCGACCTGAGACTAGAGAACATAGTATTGACAGAATGCTATAGTAGTCCAAAGATTCGTCGACCAAAGAATAGAGTTTGTTGAGCACAGAACTAAGTTTGTCGACCAATGTCTGATACTAAGGACTTAGAATATCTTGATGTTTTCTGAACTTGAAGTGTTGTAGTGTCCAAGTTTTCGTCGACCTGAGTACCAAGTTTGTCAAGCTCAGCTCAGAGAAGTTGCTCTGAGACCGTCGAGCTGAGCACTACTACCGTCGACCTGAGTTTGACGAACGTCGAACTCACTTTACAGAGTCTTGAATTCTTCTAATTCTTGAGTCTCTGGCAGTCTTATTGATAGCTGGTCCATGTGATGTTGACTCTAAGTACTTTGCCTAGACTTTAGGACACAACTATGACCCTGGCTATACATTGTGGGTCACATGATCCTAACTTAGTGAACCTATCCCAAATCTTACTAGGGATCCAACAATCTCCCCGTATTTGGGTGAGGTCACTAATTACAGACTCAAATCAAAATTGAAAAATAAACAAAGCAGAAAAAGGCATATATCTGGCAGAGATCAATAACACATGCAGTAGATATATATATACATAAGCTTTGTTCAGATTATAGAGCAGTTGTAAATAATTGTAGAAAACAAAGGAGTTTAAAATTTTACTTCTTCTGTTTCTTTTCCTTTGGCATTTCTTGCTTGCTCTTCTCTCCAGGCTTTGTGAACACAATTTCTCTTTTGGGATCTGAAGCTTGCACTTTTGTCATGATTATGTCAGTAGTCCCTATAATCTTCAAAGATGTAGCTCTAGGGACAACTTCTTATGGGTGCAACTTCATGTAGTCATCAACATTGAATATTTTGTTTGCTTTCTCAAATCTCTTAAGTTCCTCTTTCTTGTACTTTGACATGGTAGTATATTCAGAGGGATCCATTCCTTCAGCTTTGGCCTTGTTAATTAGAGAAAGGCTTGCAGGTTCCTGGAACTTGGCCATTCTAGCAGTAGTAGTTATTTCAGGATCTTCAAAAGGAATGGGAGGAGAGGATGGTCTTTTAGAGCCTTCAGTTGGTTGATTTTTAGTGGATTGTTGTTGTTGTTGTTGATGTTGTTGCTGCTGCTGATGTTGCTTTCCTGAAGAATATTGCCTGTGCTGGTTGCTTTCATGTGATCTCCCTTGGTGTCTTTGATATGTTTGAAGTGGGGCAGATCTTTGAGAAGATGTGCTTGAAGCACCAGTAGTTGGAGGAGGTGGAGGAGGTGGATCTTTTCTATATTTCTGAACTGGTGGAGGAGAGTACCTTCTGCTTTTCTTCCTTTCCTTCTGCTGATTTTTAGATAGACACATCCAGGGTGGCATCCATTTGTATGGAGTTATCTTTTGGAGAATATAATAAGGAGTGTCATTGTTTAGATTAGGTTTAGGAGCAGGAGGAGGAGGGGCTTTTCTTTTCTTTGATACTAACTTCCTCTTAGGTTTATCATCTGAGTCATCTTCCTCATCCTCATCATCATCATTATCATTATCTGATCCCTGAGCGTTATCATATAGGTCATTGAGTGCTTTCAGAGCCTCAGAAAAATTGATTGGCTTTTCAGGAACTTGAGCAGAAACTTCAACAGGATCAGGAGAAGAAGCCATAGGAGAGACTGGAGAACTTGTTCTAACAGTGCTTTCAGCAGTTGCCTTACTTTCTTCTTCTATATCAGCCAAAATCAAATCATCTAGATTTGGCATTGGTGGGTCATCCATTACAAATGTTGGAACATAAATAATTTCTTCTGGAGATGGTATGACTGCTGGCTTTGAAAGAACAAAACTATCTCTAAGTTGCTTAGCAACTTTTTGAGAGATTAGAGAAGTATATGGTACAATAGCCAAGGATGGCTTAGTAGGTACTGCTGGAATGTAATTCAGAAAGACACTATCAAAACTTTTCAATAAATCAACTAAGTCTATTATGGGATTAATTATGAATTCAGAAACAGAAGGAATGTCTTCAGCAACTGTCTCTTCAGGGACTGACTCATCAATGTACATGTCAGTTTTAATGAAATGAATCAAATCAAGTAAATCTCTATCATCAGTAAAAAAATCTGCATATGTTATTGGTGCTTCTGCCTCTGCTGTTGCTAGAGCTGGTGCTTGAACTGCCGTTGCTGCTGGAGCTGATGCGGCTTCTTCATTAAGCATCTCCCCCTTCCTGGTTTCAGTGTATACTGGAGCCAGGCCCCTGAATGAAGAGGGGGAAGCGGTGAAAGCAGAAAGTTGAGCAGATAGAGTAGATATAGAGGTAGTAAGAGGTATAATGGCATCTGCTATGATTGATTTTATTAGGGGTGTGATGATAGTAATGATGGAAGATATGGAGGAGGGGTCCAATGTTGGATCAGTGGATGGTTCAGTTGGTGTGGGAGTAGAAACATGTGGAGGAATGATAGATGTTTGGGATAATGAAGGAGGGACATCTGACATGTGGATATCCTGTGTGGAGGAATGTGGATGAGGAGGAGAATTGGGAGGAGATGTCAGAAGTTCAAAAGTTGGAATGGAGGATAGGTGAGGTGGAAGAGGAGATGAAGGTGGTGTTGAGGGAATATATGTACCATGGGGGGAATCAGGTGGTGTTGGTGGTTGATTTTCCTGAAGGGTGGAAGATGGGATCTCGGTAAGATCAATTTGTGGAGATGTAGGTGGAGTAGGAACATGAGTAGAGTGTTGTTGTTGTGGTTGTGGAGTTGGAGAGATGGTTGGGACTGTTAGTGGAAGTGTAGGTGGAATAGTTGGAAGATATGATGAGGGTGGAGTGATCTCTTCATCAGGGTGGGGAGTGGCTCTTATAGCCCTAGTGCGTTTAGAAGCTGGGGTGAAAGAGGTTGAAGCCTTGGATACCTTAGTGATGGTCCTCTCCCACCGGCCAAACAAGGTGCATGTGAGCGTTTTGCTGGCATTGATGAATATGGTCTGTGAGACCAGGGATTTCGCAGCTTTTTCTTTCAGGAAGATCCCTAGGATCCTTCCAAAGCAAACTTTCTTCTTGTTGTTCTTTTTCTTTATCAAATCAAATATGATTTGAGCCCAATCCACTTCCTTCTTATTAATCACTGCACACATAACTAGAAACTGGTGTCTGGTAATGTAGTCATGGGCAGTATGTTTGCCCAGCAAGATCTTTCCTACAATATATGCCAAGAACTTAAATTCGGCAGACAGATGTTTCTTTAACCACTTATTGGGATTATCACCAGTATATCCCATTAAACTCAACAGCATATCATATTCGTCTGAATCGATTTCTAACTGTTCTTCACCATTAATCAATCCAAAAATCTCAGTAAGTACATCGGGAGTTAAAGATATAGATTTACCCGCAATTGTTCTGATCATAGTGTTCTCCTCTGATGTAGATGTATAAACCCACTCTCGGATTTCAGTTGCAGACAGCTTTATCCTGATTGACATCAGATCTTTTAGTTTTTGTTCCTCCAGAAGTTCCAGTATATGCAGAAAGATTGGGTCTGAATGTTGAAAGGATTCGAAGTCAACGTCAAATCTCGTATCAAACTTCATTCCGGTTAGGGCACCTGCTGGAATAGCCATTGGAATCACCTGCAAGAGAGACAAACGACTATCAGGTGCAAGAGAACCGAAAGCGCGGGATGTAGGTCGAAGAAAAACCTAGATATAAGGTTTTCCAGAATATGAATCGACAAACTCCATTCCACGAAAATTTAGAGATTCTTCGACCTAAGATCGACGAAATAATTAATAGTCAAATAATTCGTCGAGCTCTGTCTGAAGATTTGAAGATATTTCGTCGAGCTTCGTTCGACGAAAGTTTTCTGAAGTGAATTCGTCAATCTTCGTTTGACGAAATTACTTTACTCACAGAGAGTTCGTCATCCTGCGTTCGACGAATATCTCACAAACTTTCCATAGTTTGTCGAACTCCGTTCGACGAACTTTGGCAAATTCATCGAGTGCAGACTTAAACTAAACTAAGTTTTCTCCATTGATCATTCCCAGCTGATTTATAAAGAAGAGATGATTTCTCTCATCCAAAGGTTTGGTGCATATATTAGCCCTTTGTAAATCAGTGTAGATATAGACAAGCTTAATTTTGTTTTTATCTACACACTCTCTTATGAAATGATGCCTAACGTCTATATGCTTTGTCCTACTGTGATGGACTAGATTCTGTGCTATGTTTATAGCACTTGTGTTATCACAAAGTGGAGTTGAATTATTTCAGTTGATACCATAGTTTAGTAATTGATTTTGTATCCACAGCATCTGGGAATAATAGCTACCTGCTGCAATATATTCTGCCTCAGTAGTTGAGGTAGATATAGATGACTATTTCTTATAAAACCAGGATACTAATCTCATACCCAGGAACTGGCAAGTTCCTGAAGTACTTTTTCTATCCACCCTGCATCTAGCAAAATCAGCCTCTGAGTATCCAGTTAACTCAAATTCTGATTCTGTGGGATGTCATAGTCCTAGACTAGGACAACCCTTTATATATCTCAAAATTCTTTTTAGGAAAATAAGGTGAGATTCTTTTGGGTTCACCTAGAACCTAGCACAAAGGCATGTGACAAACATGATATCAGGTCTGCTTATTGTAAGGTATAACAGGGATCCAACAATAGCCCTATATAGTTTTGGATCCACAGGTTTCCCATGTGCATCTGAATCAATTACAGCATTTGTAGTCATATGTGTCTTCTTTGCTGAGGCATCAAGCATCCCAAACTTTTAGATAAGCTCTTTAGTATACTTAGCTTGGAAGATGAAGATGCCATCATGGAGCTGCTTCTCTTGGAAAACAAGGAAGTAGGAAATCTCACCCATGCTACTCATTTCAAGTTTAGAATGCATGAGATCAGAGAATCTCTTGCATAATTTTGAATCAGTAGACCCAAATATTATGTCATCCACATATATTTGTACAAACAGTATTTGATCATTATGATGTCTAGTGAAAAGTGTTCTATCTATAATGCCTCTAATGAATTTATGCTCTAACAGAAAGCTGGCTAGAGTCCCATACCAAGCTCTTGGAGCTTGCTTTTGACCATAGAGAGCTTTATGCAATTTGTAAACATAAGAGGTATGAGTTGGAGAAACAAAACCTGAAGGTTGTTCAACATACACCTCTTCCTTGAGTACTACATTCAAGAATGCACTTTTCACATCCATTTGATAGACCTTGAATCTCTTGTAAGCTGCATAGGCAAGGAATATTCTGATTGTTTCTAACCTTGCAACAGGTGCATAGGTCTGGTCATAATCTATTCCTTCTTCTTTTCTATATCCTTATGCAAAACGTCTGGCTTTATTCCTCACAATTACTCCTTGTGCATCCAGCTTATTTCTGTAGACCCATTTGGTTCCAATGACTGGGTAGTCTTGAGGCATTGGAACCAAATCCCAAACTCTACATCTATCAAACTGATTTAATTCCTCCTGCATTGCAATGATCCAGTAGGGATCTTGCTCAGCATCATGGATGGATAGAGTTTCAATCTGAGAGAGAAAACAGGCATGCATCACATCTTGATTGAGTTGATGCCTTGTCTATACACCTGCTGATATGTCTCCAATGACTTGAGATCTGGGGTGATCCCTAAGTGTAACAACATCAGCTGGTGGAGTTGGTTCTGCAACAGCATTTGGAATTAATTCCTCCTGTGGAATTATGTTTGTTGTTGGGGGAATATCACTCCCTTCAATGCCTTCATCTTCACTTTCTTCAATGACTTGTGGATAAGGATGATTTGGAACCTCTTGGGTAAGGTTTAGTCCATCCAAACTCTCATACAAGTGATGTACCTGCAAGTTTCTACTGGTAGAAAGTTCTTTCTCCTTGCAAGACATGTTAGCTTCATCAAAAGTAACATGGATAGACTCCTCAATTTTTAAGGTTGATTTGTTATAAACCATATAGGCTTTACTTACTTGGGAATATCCTAGAAAAATTCCCTCTTCATCCTCTGCCTCAAACTTTATAATATATCTTTTGTTGTTTGTGCGAATATACATATACAACCAAAGACTTTAAAATAGTTTATTTTAGGTTTCTTCCCTTTTAGTAATTCATAGGGAGTCATATTCTTTAGCTTATGTATCAGGCTTATGTTCAGGACATAGTTTGCAGTGTTCACAGCCTCTGCCTAAAAGGATAGTGACATGTAAGCATCTGTAAGTAATGTACCTACAGCTTCAATGAGTGTCCTATTTTTCCCTTCAGCTACCCCATTTTGTTAAGGAGTTCTAGGAGCTGAGAAGCAATGTCTGATACCTTCCTTCTCACAGAACTCATGCATAAGAAGATTCTCAAAACTCTGTGCCATAATCACTTCTGATCAATGCAACATGAGTAGAGAACTCAATCTGTATGGTCCTGAGAAAATCTGTAAGAACCTTGAAGGTATATGACATAGATCTCAGAAAGGATACCCAAGTGAACCTGGAGAAGTCATCTATAATAACCAAAGTGTAGGATTTACCTCCTAGGCTTTGTACAACAATGGGTCCAAATAGATCCATGTGTAGCAAATACAAAATCCTAGGTGAATCACTTTTATTACTGGATTTGAAACTAGATTTAGTTTGCTTGCCTAATTGACAAGCCCTGCAGAGGACTTCCTTCTTGTATGGGCCAGAAGGTAAACCTCTAATAAGGTTGTCTTTTTATAGCCTAACAATGTTTTTCAGATTTACATGACCTAGTATTTTATGTCATAAATCATTCTGGTTACTAATTAAGTTAAGTAAACAGATATCAGAATTGGCAGATAAGAAATCAACTAAATATATATTGTCTTGTTTATTCCCAATTAAAACTGTTTGGTTTTCTTTATTAGAGATAATACATGAAGATGAACTAAAATGTACATGATAACCTTCACCACATAATTGACTTATGGAGATGAGGTTATGCTTCAGTCCTCTGACATAATTTACTTTCTTGAAAGTAACAGCTCCAATCTTCACTTCTCCAAAACCTTCTGACTAGCCACATTTGGAGTCACCAAAGATGACCTTTGGTCCTCGCTTGGACTTATAATTAGTTAGATTTTCCTTGCTTCCTGTCATATGTTTGGAGCAGTCACTGTCCAGGTACCAAGGTTGATTCACACTTGGACAGATCTTCACCTGTAATGAAAAACAGATAAATGTTCTTGACCCAGGTTACCTTGGGTCCTTTGTTTTCCTGATATGAGAAGCTGGAAATAACAAAATATTCTGGTTGGGATTTATATCTTAGAGGGTGATATCTCCTAGGTGGTATGACCCAATCAGCTATTGGATTGAAAGCTTTGCTGGAATTATTTAAGTTTATGTTATAATTAAAATTTAGGTTAAGTCTTTCTGGGTTCAACGAATTCCTGTGAGTTCGTCGACCAGAGTTCGATAAATAGGGTTGAGATCGTCGATCTCTACCTAGAGAATGAATATATTCATTTTTGTGCCCCTTGTTTGTCGACCTCTGCTCGACGAACCATACAGAGTTCGTCGATCGCAGTTAGACGAATAACTATAACTATAGTTTGCGTTTAGAGTTCATCGATCTGGGTTCGACGAACTGGCTAGATTTCATCGACCTAAGTTCGATGAATTCTGCTGAACCTTGTTACCTATGGTTTTCTGGTTATTGTTTTTCTAACCTATTGATTTTGAAACATTTTCTATTGTTTGCTTATTGATTACCTTTTCTTTTCCCTTAACAGTGACAAATTTTATGGGGGTTGTTAAGATGTTCTTCCTGAGAATGGGGGGCAAACCTGATGAAGCACCCAAGCCTAGCTTGCCATTAAATCTGGCATTCACAGTGCTTGTGATGTCCATCAGCTTGAGGCTTCTTCCATTAAGATTTCCTCAAGTTGTTTAGCCTCACAAAGCTCAGTTTTTAATAATGTTATTTGCTCATTAGCTAAGCATAATTCATCTTTTAACCTATTATTTTCAGAGTTAATTTTTCTAAGCTTCCTAATTTTTCCCTAAGGGTTTTAATCTCTTTTTTTGAATTTATTAAGTCTATACACATTGATTTAAATTCAATTTTAAAAGAATCTGAAGTGTAATCAAAAGAAGATAGTACCTTATCAGCTTCTGAATCTGAAGCTTCTTCATTGTCTAATTCCTCTTCTTCTGAATTGCTCATGGAAGCATCAATAGCCATGAGGCAAACCTCCTAAGCCCTTGCTTCATCCTTATCTTCATTGGAGCTGGAAGATGTTGATTCATCTTCAGTTTCACTCCATGTTTCAGCCACAAAACCATTTTCCTTCCTCTTGTATTTGCTGGAAGAAGGTTTGCTGGTGTGATGTTTCCTGGTGTCTTTCTCTATTCTCTTCTCTTTATTCTAGTTCTCTGGACACTCAGAGAGGAAGTGCCCAGGTTTCCTGCACCCAAAACACACCACTTATTTAGTTGGTGTTTTATCATACCTGGGTTTGTCATCTTGCCTAGATGACTTTCTTCTGAAGTCCTTTCTTGCCATCTTGTAGAATCGTCTGGCAAATAGACTCATGAGCTCTTCATTTGATGTTAATGTCTCTGTTTCCTCAGCTGCCTTGAAAGCTATACTTTGCTCCTTTCTGGCTGGTGGAGGTGTCCTTTGCTCTGCTGCCTCCCTGGACTTGATCAGTTGTTTATAAGACTTTAACTTGCCCAATAGAGATTCTGTAGATATCTCAGTTAGGCCTCTGGCCTCCTTGATGGGCCAGATCCTTGAATCTCATGAGCTTGGGAAGCACATCAGGATCTTGTCATTTACGTCAGTCAATATGATTTCTTTATCTAAGGTCCTTAGCTCACTGATGATGGAGCTAAGCTTGTTGTACATCACTTCAACTGTTTCTGCTTCATCCTTTTTGAAGTTTTCATATTATGTGATGATGTTTGATCTTCTATCTTTCCTCTCATCTGATGAGCCAGCAACCATTTGGTTGAGTGAATCCCAGATTACTTTTACAGAGGTGCACTCAGCCAACTTCTGAAAGATGTCATCTGACATAGTCTGTGTCAGTATGTTCATAGCCTTGGCATCAGCTATCTTTGCCTTCTTCTGGGCTTCAGTCAACTCAGGTGGTGGAACTGCACTAGTGCTTGTAGATGTTGCATAGGTTGAAGCTTGAGGGGGGTCTGTCAAAATAGAATTGTATATATCCTCATCAATAGAATTCATATACAATTTAATTCTTGCCTTCCAGATGGCAAACCTGTTAAGGTTGCAAACTGGAGGTCTAGTACTTGCATAATCTTTGTTTGATGTCATAGCTGTGTATATAAATCTAAATGGAAATAAAAATAAGATTTAGATCTAACAAAGGATCTTTGGTTCAAGGGTTAGCTTGTACAACCAAAGGAACCTGCTTTGATATCGATTAAAAGTGAGCGGTTATATCAGTAATATTCTAGAGGGGGGTGAATAGAGTATTTAGAGTTTTATAAAATTATCTGCTAGATAATGCAGATTAGTCTAAATGCGGTAGTAAATAAATCAAAATGAAAAAGCACAGAAACTAACAATCACAACCACAGCAAGAAAACAAAAGAAAGAGGGCAATCAAGCGACACAAGAAATTTATAGTGGTTCCCCAACCTGGGTACATCCACTCTTCTACCACCCTAGTAGGAATACACTCAGGTTTTTGATTAGGTGTATGACACCAATGAGCTTTTGATTAGGTGCTCAAAAACCAATCCCCAAGTCTTTTGATCAGGTGACTTGTAATCAGGAATCACGTTTGAAGGGAGATGACAACCCTTTACACAATGGGGGTGAGAGAGTTGATTATGTATTCTCTGTCAACAATCAGAGAGAAGACTTGTGGATATTGATGGTAGAAAATGACTCCCCCTGAGATATTGAATGGTCCAGGGAAATATTGAAGCCTTGCTATATGGTGATAGGCCTTCAAGCTTTTAGCCTTGATCTGTAGGATCTTCTTGACAGATTTAGTAGTTGTTGTCATTGGAAGTCCTGGAGGGTTGAAGTAAGAAGACTCTTAATTTTGTATAATTGTTCTTCTTCTTCTGAGAGCAGATCTTCTTTTTGTATCAGAGCTTTTGTGAAAGGAGTAGAGAAGCTGTTGAAGACAGACTGATTGAAAATCTCTGTGTCTGTGTATGTTGTGTCTCTACAATTGCTCTTGTACTGATTGTTCTTACTTGCTTGCTTTCTATCTTTTTCTCTATATGTCAGGAAAGAGAGAAAATCTCTTTTTTATATTTTCTGAGGGAATTTCCTTTCGAAATTTGAATCCTTCTGCGGCAATCAATGCTGGATGTCCTTGAAAATAAACTGCATTAATTTCTTTCCCCAACTGTCTCTTGGAAAAATGGAAAACAATAATTCTGATGAAAGTCGTGATTAATGTACCGTCCAACGGTAATATTCAGAGAATATTTTATCATTAATCATTCAGAAATTATTGCCATAGACTGAGGACAGAATGGAATAAATGCTAAGTCTGGAATCGTCGAACTGATGACAGAATCTGTCGAGCTGAGTCTACAGTTCGTCGAGCTGAGTTGCTATGTTCGTCGATCAGCTAACTTCTATTCATCGAGCTGAGTTCCAAGATCGTCGATCTTATAACAGAACTGTATACTTTAGAAACTTTGCCTTTTTGTGTCTGAAGTTCGTCGAGCTGGTAACTGTGTTCGTCGACTGGGGTTCAACAACTATTCTAGACTTAGAATATTCACATTTGTGTCTGAAATGAAAGTTAAGGTCTCCAGAATTCATCGACCTAAGATTTGATTTCGTCGAGTTGAGTTTCTGTAGTTGTCAAATATTATGTGTGTCGACATGATTAGTCCTGGTGTCGACACAGGTGGTGTCAACTGATATCCTGTGTGTTGACACAAGTCTTCTGATTCTAAGTTGTTGAAGCAGAAAATCCAGAATTCGTCGGGCAGAGAACTGAGTTCGTTGACCTGAGACTAGAGAACATAGTCTTGATAGAATGTTGTAGTAGTCCAAAGATTCGTCGACCAAAGAATAGAGTTCGTCAATCTTAGAACTAAGTTTGTCGACCAAAGTCTGATACTAAGGACTTAGAATATCTTGATGTTTTCTGAACTTGAAGTGTTGTAGTGTCCAAGTTTTCGTCGACCTGAGTACCAAGTTCGTTGAGCTCAGCTCAGAGAAGTTGCTTTGAGATCGTCGAGCTGAGAACGACTATCATCGACCTAAGTTCGACGAACATCGAACTCACTTTATAGAGTCTTGAATTCTTCTAAGTCTTGAGTCTCTGGCAGTCTTGTTGATAGCTGGTCCATTTGATGTTGACTCTAAGGACTTTTCCTAGACTCTATGACACAACTATGACCCTGGCTATACATTGTGGGTCACATGATCCTAACTTAGTGAACCTAGCCCAAATCTTACTAGGGATCCAACACATTCTTATAGATTCTATAAATTAACTTATTTTTAAACTCTGTGCAATGGTCACCTATGAACATAGACAATTGAGTTTTGAACTCAGATTAAACCTGTTTAATGCTTCTCAAGAGGATCGAAAATGTATCAGACTTAGCTTTCACAGAGAACAACCAACTGAATATAGGGGAAAAATCCACTATACTTGAGTTAAAAGACTCTCTTCCTTAGCTCTTATTGAGATTGTATTTGATATGTTCATGTGCAGTGAGTGAAGTGATCTAGGAGAATTACTCTAACTAATTGGAAAGAAAGATGACTCAATTCACTTGCTTAATTTAGTAACCCTTCCATAGCTGCCTCTCCTTATGCTTGCAAATTGGCAAGAATCTCGCTTAACTTTCCTTAGGCAGCTTATCAGAGCTCAGTATTATATTTATGATAATTACGTGATCAACTTTTAACAAAATGAAGATTCATGTCAAATATATCCACATTACTCCTTTCTTCAGTCAGACTGGCATACGATACCCAGCCTATACAAATAATTTAAAAGTTAGTTAGGACTCAGGTTAAATTTGACTCATTACTTTTTTTACCATCATAATGTGTGATGAAAGTATAAGAAGGTTCTTTATGATACCTCTTTGGATGAAAGCATGTTGGTATATTAAACTAACAACTTTTAGCATCATGACCATATCTTAAACAATTAGAGCATTCATATTTATAAGAATAGTGATTAGAAAGTATTGTTACATTAAATCCATAATAATTAGGTACTAGGAAGTTGCTTTGACTAGAACTCAATGCAACTTTCTGGTTGCATTGATATGGAGTCGACGCATAGGTGGGGTTGTGTCGATATGAGGTCAACGCAGATTCATGCCTGCGTTGAGTTGAACTCAACACATCTGTATAGTTGTATTGATATAAATTTCACACATGTTCCCAGTATGCTGGATGTTTTAATTTTCGAGCTTTATTGTCTAGGGTTTTCCCTAAATTACCCTTATTTTAAGGTGAACTGACCATGTTAAACATAGTGACCTTCTCAGGGTCATCATTGATAATGACTATGGGTTATGTTTATTTAGGTTTAAAAAAATGTTATGTGGTTTTTCCATGCAAGTGTGCCAGATACTCTACCTGAGCTAGTTGGTTCACTACCAATATCTTGGTGATTGAATCTCATAGTGAGATTGTCAGTAATATCCATGAGCTTTTGACTCCTTCCACTTATAGAGTCCTCAATGGCATTTGTCTTTGCTTGCTCATCTTTTAATTTAGCATTTTCTACAGTCAATTCATTTAACTGCTTCTCCAGTCTTTCTACTTCAACTCTAAGGTTATAGTTTATATAGTAATAATTTTCACTTCTTAATTCATCTAATTATTTTCTTAGTAACTTCATTTGTCTTTCAGCTTCTATTTTGTCATTTACAAAAATCATAAAACATTCTTTAAATTTATTGGAAGAAAAATCAATGTCAATAAAGCATGATACATGATCTTCTTCATTATATAAAAATACTTTTAAAGCCATCGGGCAGGTTTCTTCAGCAACAACTTATATTCACTCTAAAAAGAGGAGCTTGACTCTGAGTC
Source organism: Platanthera guangdongensis (assembly GCA_039583875.1). NCBI lineage: Eukaryota > Viridiplantae > Streptophyta > Magnoliopsida > Asparagales > Orchidaceae > Platanthera > Platanthera guangdongensis. The sequence goes on along the minus strand of CM077153.1, from coordinate 165,610,765 downwards.
TAAGTCACTCCAGGTTGCTGCAATGAAACCTTTTCCTTTCCTCTTGTCATTCTTCTTGAAGGACTGCCTCCTATACTCCTTCTATCAAGATTTGTCCTTCTTATCTTTAAGACAATTAGGTGAAATGTGGTCTAGCTTTCTGTAACTAAAGCAAATTATCTCCTTGTTGGGGGTCTTATCAAATCTTGCCACGCTTGAGCTCCTTTCCTTTATTTTGGAGTCTTCGGTCTTGATCAACCTTCTTAACCTTCTAGCCAGGAGATTAAACATCCCCTCTTCAAAAGTTGAAGGCTCTCCATCAGTTTCCTTCTGACCAATGGACTTATCTCTAGGGGTAGAGGTTTTGTCCTTCACTTTAGACTCAGCCCAACTCTTCAGGGGAAGTTTATAAGACTTAAGTTTGCCTAACAGGGCATCAATAGTGATTTCCTTGTGGCAGCGAAACTCTCTGATAGCCCAGATCCTTGAGTCCCATGTTCTTGGGAAGCATATTTGAATCTTGCCCTTTATCTCCGTGAATGAGATTTCATTACCCAATCCTTTGAGTTTGCTCATAATAATGGTGAACCATTCATACATTTCTATATCTATATTTTCAGCTTTCATTAAAAGTTCTCATACTGGGATATGAGAAGGGACCCTTTATCATTTTTTATCAGAACTTCTATCCATAGTCCTAGATAAGGACTCCCAAATTTCTTTATCTAACTGGAAATCAACTTCCTTTTGGAAGGTTTCATCAGACATGGTAGACATTAGGATGTTCATTACTTTAACATCCAAGTCTTTCACTCTCTTTTCTTATTATATCTATTCAGATCTAGGAACATGTTTTGTTGTGGTTTTTCCACTGACATCCTTCCCGAAAGGCATAGGTGGTCTTGTAAGAATAGAACCAAAAATACATTCATCATTAATATTCATATATAGTTTTATTTTGGCCTTCCTGAGTGTAAACTTCTATAGATTACATACTGGAGGTCTTGTGGATGCAAATGCTTTAACGTTATTAGAGGTCATTTTGGAAATAAATTTCTATAATAATATATATAACTTTATAATTGTTCAAATCTTATGATCAAGGTATTACCTTTTGTTTGATCAACCTCCCTCTGATACCAATTGAAAAGGGGTGAATAATTAAGTAAATTGTATGAGAATTCTCTAGAGGGAGGTGAATAGAGATTTAAAAGGATTTAAGATACTTTACTTGAGATTGTCAAAGTGTTTTTAGACTTGCACCTATAGTTCCTAGCTATAATAAAATAAGTAAAGAGTATGTAGTAAATTACAGAAAAGTAAATTCATAACAACACGTAATCACAAAAAGGCACACCACAATAGACACCAAAACTATATTGGTTCCCCAAAATATGGGTACATTCACTCTTCTATCACTTTGTTAGGAATACACAATCCCAGTTCCCGAGTCTTTTTATAAGGAAACTCTCAGAACCAACAACTAGATTTTTGATAAGGAAATCTTGAACTAATGACTAGATCTTTTGATATAGAGACCTTGAACCAAGAACTGAGTCTTTTGATAAGGAATCTCTCAGAACCTATGATTGAATCCTTTGAGGAGGGATTCTAAAAAAACTCTTTATTAAATAATACAAGATAAGAAGAGTAAGAAAAATGAAGAAGAAGTTGAACAGAAGTCTTTAAGTTGAGTCCTATCTCAGCAAGAATCAGAGGACTGTAGGCACAAGTGTTTCAGATCCCTTCAATATGATGAATCCTTATTTTAGAAGAAATTTCAAGGATTATAAGCCTTAGATCCTTAGAAGATTGAATGTTATTATTGTAGTTTCAGCAGCAGAGAAGAATGATGAAGAATGCAGAAGGTTGGCATCGACTTGTATCAATTTTATGCATGTTTATATGTCATATATTCTTATCAATAATCTGAGTATATCCTTATTTGAATAAATTTGAATTTCTCCTCTTTATAGAATTTTTTTTAAAAGGAATAGAATTATATTCTTCCAATTTTGCTTTAATAAATCTCGAAATACTCTTCAAAATTCTTCTATAAAACTTATTCTAAAATCTATAGAGAATTCTTTCCTTTAAGCACTTTTCTAACATCCTCTATTAGTTCCATATTGACCTCTATTCAATGTTACATTGACCTCTAGTAGAAGTTGCTTCGAGATCTGCCTTTAGATGTAATCTAATCGACTTGACTATATAATTGACATTGTGTCAATATCATATCAACACGTACATTATATTCTGCCTTAAAGATACGTCCACTTAACTTTTATTGATGTTCTAAATTCTAATCGATGTGATGTCGACTTCCATTCAGTGTTGTGTTGACTTCTCGTTGACGAATGTTGACTTTTCTTGATTTTTATTTCTAATTATATGCGCTTACCTCGCACCTTTAACTTAATTGAATTCCTAGGGCATCTATGACCATACCCTCTCTATATAATATGGGCAATAATCCTGTTTTAAAATCACTTTTATTTTAATTTTGTCAAGTTAAATCACAAGGGTTTTTCCCAACACCCCTAATTCTAGTTTAATCATTGTGAATCATACATCGGGAAGAGGTTTGGTGAATATGTCTACAAGTTGCGGATTCAGTCCATATAAAGTTGACGTTAACATGTTCCTTTTTACTCTGATCCCTAATGAAGTGGTGTTGCACATCTATGTGTTTGATTCTAAAGTGATGCACATGGTTGTTTGTTAGGTTTATAACGATTTTGTTGTCACATTTGAGTTCTATATTGGTGAGATTAACACTAAAGCCTTCTAGTTTTTGGGTCACTTACAAGGCTTGTGCACAACAAATTCATAGTGCGATATATTCAGCCTCAGTGGTCGAGAGGTAAACATAATTCTATTTCCTACACAACCATGCTACAAGTGAAGGGCCTAAGAAATGACACGTGCCACTAGTGATTTTTCTATCCAATGAACAACTAGTGTAACTCAAATCAGAATAGCCATGTAAAATAAAGAAATCATTACATGGATACCATAGTCCTAATCTAGAAGTTCTAATTAAATATCTAGAAATTTATTTCAGCACTTTTAAATTAGATTATTTTGGATTAGCTTGAAATTTAGCACATAACCATTCGACGAATGTAATATCAGGTCTAGATGCACTTATGTACAATAAAAATCCATTCATTCCTCTATATAAAGTTTGATCTATTGAAATTCTGGCTTTATCCTTTCCTAATTTAAGTGATGCACTCATGAGTGTACTAGCTTGTTTTAAGTTTTCAAATCCAAAACAATTTACCATATCATGAACATATTTAGTTTCATTAATAAATATTTAACCATTTTTTTTATTTGAAAACCTAAAAAGTATGTTAATTCTCCCACTAATGTCATTCAAATTCATTATGCATCACTAATATTACTTTATTACACAACTCTTCATTAGTGTCTCCAAAAATAACATCATCAACATATATTTGTAAAATAATCAAATTATTATTAATATGCATAATGAAGAGTGTGGTGTCAGCACTTCCTATTTTATATCTATGCTTTAATAAAAATGAAGTTAGTCATTCATACCAAGTACGAGGCACTTGCTTTAAACCATAAAGCACTTTTCTAGCATATGTAAATGATTAGGAAATTTTTTTATGTATAAAAATGTGGTTGTTCAACATAGACTTCTTATATAATCTCGTTTAAAAATGCACTTTTTACATCCATTTGAAATAATTTAAATCTTTTGTATCTGGCAAAGTCAAACAAAATTCTAATAGATTCTAAGAGAGCAACGAGTGCAAAAGTTTCATCAAAATCTACTCCCTTGATTTGAGAGTAACGGTCTGCTGCTAATGTAGTTTTGTTCCTAGTAAAGATAGATTCACCATCTAATTTAATTTGAAATATCCATTTTACACAAACTACTGGATGATTTAATGGTCTTCTTACAAGTTTCCAAACCCTATTACGTTCAAATATGTTTAATTCTTCATCCAAAGCAAAAAAAACAAAATTCATCATTTAAAGCAGTTGAAACATTTTTGGGTTCAATTTTGGAAACAAAACATAGATTAGAAAAAAATCATGTAAGGAAGAATGAGGCATTACCCCTCTTGAAGGCTCTCCAATAACTAGCACTATTAGATGATCTTTTGAAAAACTCAGCATACATGGAGGCTCAAAATCTTCTTGCTCTAACTCTTCCTCTTTATCAAATCCAAGTGGTTCGTCATCTTCATGCTCAAAGGGGGAAGGGGGTTCCACATCATTTTCTGCCAGATTAGGATCTACACAAGGAACAAGATCATCAAATCTAACATGAATGGACTCTTCAATCGTTGTATACCTTTTATTATATATCTTATATGCTGTATAGGTTGAAGAGTATACAAGAAATATTCCTACATTGCATTTTTCATCAAATTTACCTAATGTGTCTTTGATTTTTTAAAATAAAGCATTTACATGAAAAAACATTAAATCAAGATACATTATGTAAATTTCTTTTGATAGTAAAGTTATATGGTATCAATTTCAAAATAGGGTGAAGTATGACTCAATTTATAACCTGGTAAGATATGTTTACCGCTTTGGCCCAAAAAGATCTAAGCAACCCATACTCAGATAAAATAGTGCATGCAAGTTCCCGAATGGTTCTATTTTTTCTCTCCACCACGCCATTTTTTGTGGGGTGCATGTAGTAGAAAATTCATATTTGATGCTTAGATTATTGAAAAAAGTGGTAAATTTTTCATTTTCAAATTACCTTCCCTGATCTGAGTGTGCGCATTTAACTTTTAAATATACTTCATTTTGTATACGATATATTTCTTTTGCTTGTTAGGATTTATAATGAAGTTTTAGAAATTTTAGAATTTTTTTCCATTTAGCATGGTGGGCAAAGTGAAGATATATTTCCATTTAGCACTGGTAAATGCCTAATTAATTTATATTTTGATAATTTTAAAATTAACTTGGTGCTAGAGTGACCAAGGCACCAGTGACATAATTGTAGTTCTTTATTTTTTTGATGTTACACGATTTAAAGAAACATGAGAAAGATCATGAAAGGTAATCATATAAACATTGTGAGTTCTACGTGCAGTGAGTATGACATCATTTTTGTTAGGATTTATAATTTTATATAAATTTGAAGAATATTCAAATAGTACATTTAGATCTTTATCATAAAGTTGGAAAATGAAAATTAAATTGTGTTTTAACCTTCAACATATAGGACATTTGTAATAGAGAAAGGGTCATTACACACTATACCAATGTCCATGATCCTTCAATTTCCATTATCGCCAAACATCACCATCCCTCCTTTCTTCTTTGCGATACTAAGGAACTTTGTTTTGTTGCTTGTCGTGTGTTTGGAGCATCTAGAGTCCAGGTACCACATACCTTATTTGTCTTAGCTTGCAAACACACCTAAAAAATGAGAGTAAAGATCTAGATAACCAAGAGGTCCCTCCCATAGAGTAGGTGGAAACCATACACACCCAGAGTTTCTTTAAATCACATCGCCCCATTATCCTACAAGAGCAAGTGGTGTGCCCAAAATAAAAGCAGTTGGCACACAAAATAATGGGGGTAGGCCCTTTTCTGAGAAAGTTTCGGACACTTGTAGGAGGGCTGAGAATATGCAGAAACAGGTGTTATTTTTTGTAAAGAGAGTTATGATTTCTGTTGCTAATGCCAACTGTAACACCCCAGGTCTCCTAGCTGTAAATGACCAAGTTAAATTTGTCGAGTGATCTAAGTGATTTCTTTGAATGGTCTCGAGTGATATAAGTGAATTCGTCGAATGGTCTCGAGTGTTCAAGATGAATTTTTTTAGTGTTTACGATGAATTCATTGAGTGTTCAAGATGAATTCGTCGAGTATTCGAGATGAATTCGTCGAGTGTACAAGATGAATTCACCAAGTGTTCAAGATGAATTCGTTGATTGTTCAAGATGAATTTGTCGGGTGTCCAAGATGAATTCATCGAGTAGTCAAGATGAATTCGTGGAGTGTTCAAGATGAATTTATTAAGTGGTCTGGACAATTCGTTGAGTGTTCTGGATGAACGTGGGTCTTTCAGTCCTTAACCGGCTTAACTATGATGATTCCTATCTTTAAAATAATAGTTAGGGTGGATCTTGGCCATCCATTCTAATTAGGTTAGAACTTACAGCGAGGGTTCCATCTTGTCTAGGATTTAAAGAAGGGGTCAATGAGAGACTCAGATAACTTTTCACCAGTCTTTCTCTCTGCCCAAGCCGAAGGAAGAAGAAATCGCGGAAGTTTTTGTATGCACTTTCCGGATCAATCAAAGCCAAAAACAGTTGTTAGATTTTCTCTATAGCCTCCAATGTGTACGAAGTTGAGGAAGGGCGGGACTGAATTTTGCAGGTTCCTAGTCAGTGCAGCTTTGGGGAATAAGGCCGAACACTTCTTCTTCTTTATCTCCAACCCAATCAACCCCTGGAACTCAGTTTGGCCTCAAGTTGTTTAGTCGAGATTTTCCAAGGAGTGGTCGTCGGATCCTTAGGGCCGATCCTAGTTTTGCGGGTAGGAAAACAAGATCCTCATTCATGGCTCCGCAGAAATGTACTATAAGGATAATGATTATCCTCTTGGACAAGTAAAGTCTTCTTTTAGCATGTTTGCATAAAAGCCCTTACCAATTGGTGGATAAAAGGTGCTTTACATTGAGTCGATATGTTTATCCCAGAGTATGTTTTGCATATAGTATCTGGAAGCATGAGTACGGATTAGGCATGTTGTGTGAAGCCCATCTGGACAAGTTGGTCTACATTGGTGATGTTTTGTTCTGCTTGGCAGGGAAGACTTTGTAGAAATTATATGGTTTCAGAGTATTGTTGGCAATGGCTCTGAGTGAGCTTTTGTTATGATTATGAAGCCCGTGTCCTGGGGAAATAATGGCTAACTTGTTAAGTTGTATGCCTGGAGTGCCCAGCCTCATTATCTATGAGTGCTAGTCATAGAACGAATCCTTAGTATTGTGGATTACAGGAACATGAAGGCTGACCCACATTATTGTCATTAATTAGCACGGCGAACTGAGCAACGAAAAAGCGATGAACTATATCTGCACTATATCGTTCGGCTAAATAGACCTATGTACATGGAAGTTGTTATTGGCATAGGAGAGAGTCGTGGCTGTATGCCAGGTTAGTAATGCTCTGGTGAGATCATCTAGTCTGGGACTGAGAATGGTGTGGGACTCGTGATAGTGGACATTCCTGGATGGGTGATTCTTAACTGTTTAAGATTTTGTTAGAATGCAACTCTTTGTTAGGATGCGTTATTAGATTAGAATGAATTATGGTTTCATTACGTTACTCTTCCGACTATCCGTTTAATATGGTTTGGGGCCCCGATAAGACCTTCTGTTATATTACTCCTGATGGATAGGGTGTTACAATTTGGAATCAGATTTTGGTGTCATTTCCTTCTTCGAATTCATGGATGAATTATTTTAAGATAGAGTGAGCACTTAGGTGTATCACCACTATAACAAGAAAGAACCCATGAACGTCCACTTAGAAATGAAAAACACATATGAAATATGCAAGAAAACATTATTTGTGGAACCTGAGCGTTCCTTTTATTGCTATTTGCTAGGTTTTGAAGTCACTAAATTGTTTACTGTATAATTATAGGTGACAAGGAGTGGTGCAGTGCAGTCCTAACGTCAGCACTCTGCGGACAGTACTGCATGTAAAGATGTGCATGCAACCCCTCCTTCTGATGAAATGATAAGGCTAGTATCTGAGGCGGTGTTTGCCTTTATCAATGCCTAACCAGTGAGGCAAGTGCATCCTCCTACCCCTACAGCGGCCCAAGTGCCGATTGGCATAGTTAAGCCTGCGATGATGGAGAAAGTGGTTGTAGAGCCTTTAGTAGCAAGAAGAGCAACGAAGAAGCAACTCAAGCATGTGATGAGCTTCAATCCTCCAGTGTTTACGGGGACTGGAACCCCAATGCAATTCGAAGATTGGCTCTATAGAACTAAGAGAACCACGATGGCAATGAAAATTGAGGAGTGGCAGAAAGTCGACGTGGCTACTTTCCTATTGGACGGAGAGGCGAGGTTATGGTGGGTCGAGTTGGATTTGCATCACTTTTCGGGGAGAAAACTTACTAATATTTTGATGTACAAGTTCTCGAGATTATTTCTAGCTCAATATATCCCTTCGACACAAAGGATTGCTATGGAGAATTAATTCAAGAGGTTAACTCACGGGGGAGTTGTGTTAACGACTACTTGCATGAGTTTACTAGATTGGGGCTGTATGCGGGCTCCACCTTTACTAATGAAGATCATAAGAACAACCGGTTTTGTGAAGGTCTACCGGATGATCATAGGTCAGATGATGCAGGGCTTTCTAATGTTAGTCAATACGACTTGATCTCTGGAGCAAGAAATATTAAGAGTTCAGAGTAAGAAGGATGTGGCTGTTAAGAAGTCTGAGTTCAAAGTATTAAGTTCTACAAAGTCTGGGTTCCAAAAGTGGAACAAGAAAGCTAGGACTTCTATACCACCTTCTTCTGTTGTTTTTGGAACTGCTACTTGGTGAGGCCCTATTACTTGCTACTCATCTGTCAAGGTGGGACATTATACCTAATATTGTTGGAGTGGTCGTCCAAAGATGGAGAAGAAGTCGGGAGCATCATATGATCAGAAGGGGAAAGCAGTGGAGTCAATTGCATCCCATTATGCTCCAGTGCAACCAAGAGTTTACACTCTTAGCCAGTAGGAGGATATTAAGCAGGACGACGTGGTTACAGGTATAAGTTATACTATAGCTTTATTTATCTCTATACCTTATGAAATATGCATTAGTTGTATAACAAGTTTGTATTAGGCTTTGTCTTAATCTTGGACTATACGATGAGAACACTGTTTGATATAGGAGTTTCACACTTCTTTTTGTCTAAGGACTTCATGTTGCATATCAGAGTGCCTTCTTTTATATCAAAAAATAGATTGGATGTTTTACAACCTACCATGTGCTTGATGCGCGTGTATAGAGTTTGTTGTGTAAAGGTGAGGATAGGAAGTCAAGAGTTTGACTTGGAAGCATCACTATTACGGATAGTATAGTTTGACATAATCTTTTTCATGGACTGACTCTCGGAGCAGTATACGTGAAGGGATTGCAATCTCAAGGAGGTCAAACTGGGGCAGAATACGGTTCATGAAACTACCTTCTCTAGGATGAAGGGATCAAGCAAGATATTGAAGTCTACTATCCAAGTAATCAAGGAAGTTTGCAAAGGTGTGGAATTACTCTCCATGCTAGTGTAGGCTTCAAAGCCCAAGCCTGGTTTGAGTAGCATTCCCTTAGTATAAGATTTTGCTGACGTATTCCCTTAGGATCTCCCTAGGGCTCCACCTCAACAAGAGATCGATTTCACTATTGAGCTAGTTCCAGGTGCCTAGCTTGTGTCATGCTCTTCGTATAGTTTAATGCTAACAGAGATGGTAGAACTGGAAGTATAGTTGCAAGAACAGTTAGAGCAAGGCCATGTATGCCGAAGTTCATCACGTTAGAGTGCGCCGGTCCTTTTTGTGAAGAAAAAGGATGGAAGCATGCGATTGTGTATCAATTATCATGAACTAAATATCCTGACAAAGAATAATAGATATCTGATTCTGAGACTTGATGATCAGTTAGATCAGCTAGTTGGGCCGAGTGTGTACTCAAAACTAGATCTGAAGTTCGGTTATTATTAGTTGAGAATAAGGGAAAGTTATATTCCCAAGACAGCATTAAGTACAAATTATGGGCATTATGAGTTCAGTGTCATGTCGTTTTTGTTAACAAATGTTTCATCCATATTTATGGACTTGATGAACAAAACATTCAGAGACTATTTGGACCATTTCGTAATAGTCCTCATCGAAAATATCCTTGTGTACTCTCAGTTAAAAGAAGAGCATGTGGATCACTTACACTCTGTTTTGGAAACCATAAGGAGTAAGCAATTGTACGCCAAGTTCTCTAAGTTTGAGTTCTGGCTATCATCAGTAGCATTACTCGGTCATGTGATCAGTGGAGAGGGAGTTGCGGTGGATTTGATGAAGATAGTTACGAAACGCGAGTGGCTTGTGTTGTCTATGGTGGCGAAAGTATGGAATTTCATGGACTTGTCAGCTACTACAGGCGCTTTGTAGAGAACTTCTCATGGATAACTCTACCTCTCACTACCTTAGCAAGGAAGCATCAGGTTTGTTTGGTTGCTAGTGTACGCACAAGCTTTTGAGGAATTGAGGAATCGTTTGACCATGACGCCTATTATATGCTTGCCATATGGTACGAAAGACTATGAAATCTATAGTGACACGTCAGGAAGCGGATTAGGCTGCATTTTTTCAGCATGGAAAGTTTATTGTTTATGTCTCTCGCCAATTCAAAGTACATGAGAGGAACTATCCAGTCCATGATTTGGAGTTAGTGACCGTGATATTCGCTCTCAAGCTTTGGCAGCACTTATGGTATGGCTTGAAGATCGATATCTTTATGGACCATAAGAGCCTAAAGTATCTAATAGATCAGAAGGACTTTAACATGTGACAATGGAGGCAGATGGAGTTCCTAGGATACTACACCTTCAAGATTCACTATATCCTCGATAAGGGAAATATTATTGCAGATGTGTTGAGTCATAGGACTTATGCACAGGCAAACTAGATTCTGAGGGATGATGAGCGCCTCATCAGTGACTTAGAAGCATTGGAGATCTCCTACGTCCAGAGGAGTACAATAGCGAATGAATTCTTGAATTAGACGAAGGTGCGGTGTGACCTTGCGGATAGGATTCGACATGCGTTGGAGGTTGATGAAAGCATGAAGCGCTATATAGCGGATACCATGGATGGGTCCAATGTTGAGTTTTCTTTTGAAGATGGTCTTTTGCGAAAAGTTGACTATTTGTGTGTTCCAAAGTTTGGCACGTTATGGGAGGAGTTGTTGTATGAGGCTCATTTTACCAAGTACGTAATCCACCTGGGGGGCAAAATGATGCATAAAGACCTGAAGAAGTAGTTCTGGTGGTCGGAATTGAAAAAAGATATCTCACTATATGGCAAAGTGTCGTACTTGCGCACTAGTAAAGGATGAATGTCAGAATCCTAGCAGATTGCTAAAGTCTTTATCGATTCTAAAATGGAAGTTTGATGACATACTGATGGATTTTGTTCATGGATTGTCGAGATCGCAACATTGGAATGATTTCGTCTGGGTAGTCGTGGACTATCTGAAAAGGTGTTTCACTTTATTCTGAACAGGATGGATGATTCTGTGGAGAAGCTAGCAAAGCTCTATGTTGATAACATAGTACGATTGCACTTTGTTCCCTGTAGCATCATAAGTGATCAAGATGGGCATTTCGCTTCAAATGATTGGAGATTAATCCACCGTCTGTTGGGTACAAAACCGAAGTTAGCACGACCTTTCATCCTCAATCAGAAGTTCTGACAGAAAGGACCAAAAGGATGATCGAAGATATACTTCGTTTGTATGCCCTGGATTTTGGAACGAAATGGGAAGACCATCTCTCTACATGATTGAGTTCGCCAACAACAATAGCTACCAAGCGAGTATTCTAATGGGGCCCTTTGAGGCCATCTATGGTAGGAAGTGTCGTACGTCTTTATCTTGGGCAGAGACATGCGAAACTAAGCTGTATAAACATAAAGAAGTTGATGTAGCACACTCCTGAGAATGGGATTAAGGCACGAAATGGCAAAGGGATTCCTATGTGGAATTTAAGCGAACACGTGATGTGCGCGCAAAACTCAAAATTTCTGCAGAATTTTGTTTATAATGTTGTGATCTCACAAGTGAGAAATTCCCATCCAAACCTGCGCGAACATTCACATATACAATTTTCATAACCTAGCCATACATCTAGTGTCACATCACAGCATTTCCATCCACATGAAGAGTGCTCCAGACTAAGAATTTTGATTCGGAAAGTAGTCCAAATGCAGCCCTCAAAACAAAATAAAACGAGGATATACCAAATCCTCTTGATCCATTCAAAACCAAAGGCTAAACCCACCTCGGTTTGCAAACGCCCAAGGGGACCTATCCTTGCAAAAATCTTCGCGAAAATTAGATGAAAGCAATATAATTTCAGATTTTTGAATGCAAAATAGAATCAAGATTTAGGATAAAATATGATAACTAGAGTTCCCCCAAACTCGCAACCCAAGACGAATCACTACCAAGTTTTAGGAGAGGAAATTTGTTACCCAAATCTGAAATTAAAGAAGAGGTGGAGAAAGATAACTATGGAAGAGTTGCACTTCCATGGGTCCACCGGAGTCGCACCGGATGCAGAGAACCGAGCCGCCTTCTTCGGAGTCACACGGGAGGAGGTAGGAGGTCGCCGGAGCAGCAGGAATGGCCACCAAGAGGGGGCGGCGGCAGCAGCTTTTGCGATTTCCTGAAGGTCGGGGTCGGGTTCGGCCAGGCCGAGGGGCTGCTTCACACAACTCTAGTTTAATGTTTTTTTCTCTTCAACATGCCCTCTCCAACACCTTAATACACATATATATAAAGTCATACATCTCTCCAACCACCCTTCATCTAAATCAAAGCTAATCCTAACCACTCATGTTTATTAAGAAATAAAACAACACAATTATAAATTTTATAACTTATAAATTTATAAATCTTATGACTTATAAATTCATAAAATAATTATGGATAGAATTTATTCCAATATTGAAATAACACTATATTCATAATGATGTGAAGTGACGACGTCTGCAGCGACAATAAAGACAGTTTCGGCAACGGCCATCTTTGTCCACGAACAAGTAGCGGCGGCTATCAAAAGAGAGATCCATGTCGGCACAAGCAAATGGCGGGGCATCCTAGCCATCAATCCTCCCCCGCTCAAAATCAATCATCCCCGATGAGTGGCCAGGGAGAGAAGAATAGGAGACAGCAGCATCCACAGGTAGCATTGCAAGAGCGGACGTCCACGGGGCAGGACAAGCAGTGCAGGATTCCGTAATAGAACATAACCTGTCATGAGCAAGAGCAGCAGAAAACCTCGTAGATGTGTCAGCATAAAGAAAAGCTATGCAGATCTTACCATCCAATGCAAGAACCAGGAAACCTAAATGGAAGAGTGACACAAAAAGAATCTCACCTCTCAACCCAAGAGAATCTGAAGTGGACGAGAGAAATGACAGAGAAAACCACTCAGTTGGAAACCAGATATGCAAAATTAAATCCAAAAAATTGAAACACGGCGAAACACCGATTGCATCATAAAAATCCAAAAAAAGCTGCATTAAATCCAAAATTCTTGAAAATCATGAAAGGATCGGCGCTCCAACGTAATAATTTTGTTACGGAACCCAAAGGTATCCACTCGGGGGCTAACCAGACTAAATTTGAATCAACAATTCTACAGTTAGAAGCTTTTGGAGGTCAACAGACGTGAAAGTGATGCAACTCACAGACACTGGCATAAGGCAACGACATTTGTATGTGCAGATCGTACCAGGACGGATGAAAAATATGTGCAATTTGATTTTTTGGGTAACAATGTTGTGTGGACACCAAATCAAAAGGCACATTCACCATGAAATCATACGCAGTCACAAACGAAGACATGTCCGCAGGCGGACACTCACTGATACATAGCCCATAAGTCAAGTCCAACGTCGCAGTTTTAAATTTTGATTTAAAATATCATAAAGAAATGCTAGCAAAAAACGCTCATCACCAACTATAGATTTGGACGCTCCCGGATTTGAAAGGACGTACATATGACACAACTCAACATACCCAACTACGTTCACTAATGCGTGCATGCACGGATCATCAAAAGGCGGAGGATAAATGCATGCGACCGGGCTTGGCAAATAAGTATGTCTAGGGGACACCACATTAAAAAGCCTTATAGCCAAGGAATCACTAGCAGTCCAACACGAAGCCTAACCCAACGCCAAGCGGTCAAATGAACGATCCATCCTAGGAAAAGCATAGTCAGATCTATGAACTGGAGTGGAAAGACCGAACGTGACAACTAACAACTCGCCCACACCCATTCGTCTAGGTAAGTCTAACGGGGAAGCTAGATAAATAAGTGTCTCCAAATATCTCGGACTAGAAATGACAAGCTCGTTTTGTATAAATCATCTAATTGAGTTAAGTGAACCGGAGGGAGAGTCGACACGGTCAATTTCGGAGGAGGAGCTAAGTCATACTCACCATCAAAACACGGATTTAACGTCAAAGAAAAGTCCTCCAGGTACAAGCCATCAAAATCAAAGGGAAAATCAAACAGTAGATTCGTCCTCACAGAAACCTCAAGCGGATCGCCATCACCTAACTCACTCTCAGATAAACATTAGCCACAGGATGACTCTACCAACTCAGCCAAAATGTCTTCCAACCCACTAGATACTTCATCCAAAAATAACCTTCCCCCGCAAGGTAAATCTTCCAAGATAATAGGTACATCTGCTAACTCAGTGCCATCAGACGGTTCCTCAACTATCATACGAGACGGACCGGAAATATGGTCGAGGGGAAGTGGAATAATCCCAAGAGGTGATACCTCAGAGGATACATCCTCATCCAGGTCACTAGGATATCCAAGCTCCTCATAGTCACTAAGGTCGTTAGATAAATTGGCATCGCCCTCAGTGGCGGGTTTAGACGTCGAAGCTAAAAGAGCCAAAGCCTTAGGCTTTGTGGGGGCACTCCACGGCATAGTCGCCAATCACGCCACAAGCATAACATGTAGCATTCTCCTTGAAAGTCTTAACTGTCTGCCTATGCTTAACCCGCAGATTTATAACATCCCTAGTAGTGACAACGACAGCTGGCAGGGCAGAGGACCTAACCTTCTCCTTCTCCCTAAAGGTTGGAGTACGTGGGCTCGAAGTAGTCAGATCTTGGTGGAGCAAGGATCTAGATGGAGGCTTGGAGTCACTCATGTGGTCAAAAACGGGTATAGTGCCCTGGAGGGGAGAAATGAGATCATAAGACGTTCGAGAAAGGGAGTACGAGGGGACGTACTGGTTCGATGTAGGCAAAGTCTTAGACGGTGAATCACACAGATAATCAGAAATCTGGGAACGATAATAGGGAGGGTAATACTCATCCATTAATAGATTCTTCATAATCTGCCAACATACGAGTGAGTCGTTGAGTGACTTCCCAAAATGTCTATCCTCATTAATCCAGAAGGTCTGGGCTCGACCAGTTAATTGTTGTCTCGCAAAGGGAATCTTGTGGGCATCCACAATATGATATCACTTAAAATAATGGTCCATATCCTTCACCCAACATAAAAACACTCGTGGTCCATCTATCCCATCATAGGTCGAAGCAGGAAATCCAACAGGCCTAGAGGTGCACGGTGGTGGTGTCAAATATTGTGCTAACATAACGTTACGTGCAACGAGTGAGGGTGAGTGAGCGGAACTCCCAGTGTGCGCCATAAAAGACCAACGGTAAACTCAAACTAAGTGAACACAAAAATTTCTTTTTGATATATTTTAAGAAACAAAAATTATATATATATATATATGTAACTAAAAATAAAATAGAAGACCAACGAACGTGCCTAAGTGCAAAAAAGGGGGGGGGGGGGTAGCTCAGAATGAGTGGATCATTGCCAAGTTGAGAAATTGGCAAACCTGGCTCTGATACCAAATTGATGTAACACACTCCCAAGAATGGGATTAAGGCACGCAATGGCAAAGAGATTCCTATGGGGAATTTAAGCGAACACGTTGTGTGCGTGCAAAACTCAAAATTTTGGCAGAGTTTTGTCGATAATGTTGTGATCTCACAAGTGGGAAATTCCCATCCAAACCTGCGCAAACATTCACATATACAATTTTCATAAACTAGCCATACATCTAATGTCACATCACAGCATTTCCATCCACATGGAGAGTGCTCCGGACTAAGAATTTCGATTCGGAAAGTAGTCCAAATGAAGCCCTCAAAACAAAATAAAATGAGGAAATACCAAATCCTCTTAATCCATTCGAAAACAAAGGCTAAACCAACCTCGGTTTGCAAACGCCCAAGGGGACCTATCCTTGCAAAAACCTTCGCGAAAATCAGATGAAAGCAATATAATTACAAATTTTTGAATGCAAAATAGAATCAAGATTTTAGGATAAAATATGACAACTAGAGTTCCACCAAACTCACAACCCAAGATGAATCACTACCAAGTTTTAGGAGAGGAAATTCATTACCCAAATCTGAAATTAAAGAGGAGGAGAAAGATAACTATGGAAGAGTCGCACTTCCACGGGTCCACCAGAGTCGCAACGGATGGAGAGAACCGAGCCACCTTCTTTAGAGTCACACCGTAGGAGGTAGGAGGTCGTCGGAGCAGCAGGAATGTCCACCAAGAGGGGACGGCGGCAGCAGCTTCTGCGATTTTCTAGAGGTCGGGGTCAGGTTCGACCAGGCCGAGTGGCTGCTTCACACAACTCTAGTTTAGGGTTTTTTTCTCTTCAACATGCCCTCTCCAACACCTCAATACACATATATATAAAGTCATGCATCTCTCCACCCACCCTTCATCTAAATTAAATCTAATCCTAACCACTCATGTTTATTAAGAAATAAGATAACACAATTATAAATTTTATAACTTATAAATTTATAAATCTTATGACTTATAAATTCATAAAAGAATTATGAATAGAATATTATTCCAACATTGAAATAACATTATATTCATAATGATGTGAAGTGACGACGTCGGCGGCGGTGATGACGACAGTTGCGGCAACGGCCATCTATGTACACGAACAAGTAGTGGCGACGATCAAAAGAGAGATCCATGTCGGCACAAGCAAATGGCGGGGCATCCTCGCCATCAAAAGTTTAAGATGCAAATTTGACGATACGTTTATTTCAGAGCAACTATTGGCTGCTCAGGTTAGACATGCTAAGTACTATAATGCCAAGCACAGAAACATTGAGTTTGCAGTTGGCTATTAGGTGTATCTTAAAATCAAGTCATTCAACGGTGTATCTAGAATTCGATGCTTGAAAAAGTTCAGACTGAGATACCTTAGACCATTTGAGATTGTTGAATGGGTCGGTGAAGTTTCCTATCGACTAGCTCTTTCAACTGAGCTAATGGTTTGCACGATGTGTTCCACATATCAGTGTTAAGGAAGGCTATATGAGAGCCTACACAAATCATTATTGTGGATCAAGTGTCGGTTGATAGTGGGCTAAAGACGAAAGTCAAGCACGTTTGTATCAAAGACACGAAGATCAAGTAATTGCGGAACAAGGTAATCAGGATGGTCAAGGTTTGTTGGGATAACTGTGGTCATGAGGAACTTACATGGGAGCACTCACAAACCATGTTAGAGAAGTTCCCCGAATTGTTCCGCTGAGGTACAAATATTTGAGTTGAAGTTGGGTTTGTTGAACTTGGTGTAGCTTCAGTTGCTCTTCATATTGTTTTATTGAAGGAACTATATCATCTTGCAAGTTGTGTAAACCAGAAAATGGTATCAAGGCTGGAACGTCCAAAGTCTTGGTAGAAGATGTTCTTGTTGAGGGGGAGCAAGTTCAGCACCAGTTGATTATATATAATCAGAAAAAGGAGAAGATAATCACATATGGCCAGCTTCACCCTTTGTTTTAAGAATTCAAAAAGTGGGAGAAGGTGACTATGGTGACGCGGTGTCAATGAAGCAAAATTGGGGGAGCAGGTAGCATTCTCATACAAAGGGAAAAAGGTGAATCTTGTAGCAACATAGGGGCAGTAGATGATGATCACCATACTAGCAGAAAAATGAGAAATGCGGTAACTCTTAACTCTCTTGTATTAATATATTATTTACTATTGTTGCTGCATATGTTAGTGTATATCATTGATAAAGGTTTTTGAATTGGTGTTTTGACTTCTTCATATATGTTGAGATTGTTGGGTCTATTGATCGCAATGTTACAGATTTGTAAGAAGTCAAACAATTCAACGGTATACACATAGTTATATTTGATGTATGTTTAAGTTCATGCTTACAGGTTAGTCTATGTCATATTAATTAGATAGGTGGTCCAAGTGACATTGACAGGTGGACTCAAAGAGGCTACTAGAAAGGCAAGAAATTGCCTAAGTTCATAGGCCTTGAGTGAAGCATGCTCACTCAACGCCAGATGAACCAGGAGCCAGTGACAGTGAAGAAAAAAAATTCTAAGTCCACGGGCATTTAGTGGAGAGAGTTCACTCAAAGCCATACAACTAATAGAGCTGAGAGAAGGCTGGCAGTCAAAGCTTTAAGGATTGGCAAAGCAGAAAAGTGGCCAAGTCCATAGGCATTGAGTGAAATCAACTCACTCAACATCATATTTCCAAAAGTATTGAGTCATGCTATTTATTTCAAATCCAAAGCAAATCTATCATAGAAAATTGGTTAAGTCTAAAGGCGTTGAGTGAAGCTTGATTACTCAACGCCATACTAGTTCTGTCAAAGCCATAGCAAATCTATCACAGAAAATTGGTTAAGTGCAGAAGTGTTGAGTGAATCTAGTTCACTCAATGCCATGCTGATTCAGTCAAAGCCTTGGAAGAAAGATAGAAAATTCTGTCTAAGTACAATAGCGTTCAGTGAAGTCAGCTCAGTCAATGCCAAATGGTGAAAGCGTTGAGTCAAGTTGTTATTGTCAATGCCAAAGGGAGAAAGAGTTGGGTGTAGTCAACACACTCAACGCCTTCATGCAGAGCAGAATTTTTCTCAGTCCAGAATAGTTGAGTGAAGCTTATACACTCAATGCACTCAATGCCAGATTTCTGAGTCAAAGGCAGAAAGCGTTGAGTGAGGGCAGCTCACTCAATGCCTTCAGATAGAAGGAGATTTGGCTAAGTATAAAAGCATAGACTGTGGTAAGCTCACTCAATGACTTTAGATAGAAGGATATTTGGCTAAGTATAAAAGCATAGACTGTGGCCAGCTCACTCAACGCCTTCAGACAGATGGATATTTGGCTAAGTATAAAAATGTTTATTAAAGCTTATACACTCAACCCTCTCAACGCCTTCATGTAGAGCAAAATTATTCTAAGTCCAGAATCGTTAAGTGAAACTTATAAACTCAACGCTCTCAACACCATAGTTGTAGAAGGGCTGAAGATCAAGCTAAGGCAAAACCGTTGAGTGAAGATTATACACACAATGCTCTCAACGCCTAGAGTTGTAGAAGGATGCAAAATGTTGACAAAGTTAAAAAGATTTGAGTGGAGCTTACTCACTCAATGCTAAGCCGAGCTGGAAATTTTTTAAGTCCAGATTCGTTGAGTGAAGCTTGTTCACTCAATGCACTCAATGCCTGGGTACTTGTCTGAAGTTTTCTATGTCTAGAATGGTTGACGTTAGCAAAGTCAACAAAAGTCAACAAAATTCCAAAATGATCATGGAAGAGCTGCAACTCATTATTAACGTCGTCGTCAGTCTCATTCTGTAAAACTAAGGATATAATCAGTCGTTAAAGAAATGACACGTGTCAATCTTCTCGATGGATGATGAGATTATAAATAGAGAAGGAGATTTAGATCGAGACGATTTTTTCTGAGTGAGAAATTCATTTAAAAAAGTAGGAGCGGGACTTCATCTTTTCCCCCGCCATTGTTGCAGAATCAAGAAGATCGAATCGATGATTTTGAAAGGTTTCTAAGTTAGCTACGCCAATCAAAATCTCTACAACAGGATTAGAGAATTTCACTAAGGAAGAAGAATCAGGCAAGGCCAGCCCTAGTTGAAGTTGCTTCAGGATCCAAGCCAAGACAAAATTGAAGATCAATCTCTGGATCTGTGAAGAAGAGGTGGAGTTATCTGTGTTCTACAAAATAGGATAGCTGATAAAATATCTCTCCTCTCTCTCTCCTTCATCAGCAGAATCAGAATCAAGGTTCTGAGATTACTTCCAGCACAAGCAGTAGATTCTTGAAGAATACCAACCTTGTTTCTATGAAGAAGATAGGGCTGAGATTCACTTAGCTGAGTAGGAAATCGACTCAGTGATTAATTTCACTTGAGTCAAAACAACTTTTATATTCAAATTTTGTAGGATTTGTTCAAGATCTGTATTGTAAGCCTAGATTATAAAGTCTGAGTGGTAGATCTGGTGAGATCTATATTGAAAGCCTAAGTTATAAAGGTTGAGTGTAGGATCCTGTATAGATCTGAGTGGCAGGATCCATTCTTGTATCTGTGTGTGGTAGGGCTATGGTTTCAGCCTGTGTTGTGGGGCATTTGTGCCTATGGTAGGTAATCAGGTAATTATTGTGTGGTTGACCTGATTGCCTCTGTTGAAGCTCTCTGAGTTGACTGTGTGATCCAGTGGGATTATGTTGTAATCTCTAAGGAGACAAGTTATTGGAGAAGTGTCTTGTCTAACATTATGTTAGAAATGCGGGAGGGACAGTGGATGTACCCATATACTGGGAACCACTATAAATATCTGGTGTGTTGTGTGTGATTTTTTTGAAAGCTAAACAAATCATTCAAAACAAGGCCTAACTAAGTTAAAGGCTTAACAAATCTAAAGATAATCAAATAGACCTTAATAACCTATCCCCCCCCCCCTCTATGTGATTAGCTAACCTTGTATTTAAAGACTTTCAAAGTATACGTGGAACGACCCCCAGGTTTTGTTGTTCCAACCCTTCCTAATCATGTCTATTTTCTGAATAAGGCATTATATGTTTTAAAATAGACTCCCAAAGCAAAGTATGAGATACTATCTAACTTTCTTCTTGAAAATAAGTTCTCAAGAGAAAATATAGATAAGACATTATTTCTTAGGGAAGTAAAAGGCAAGATCCTGCTAGTATAAATATATGTCGGTGATATTATATTTGGATCTACAAATGACAACCTTTGTAAAAAAATTTCTAACTTGATGAAAGGGAAGTTTGAAATGAGCAGTATGGGTGAGTTGAAGTATTTCTTAGGACTTCAGGTGAAGCAATCTGAAGATGGAATTTTCATATCTCAGATGAAGTTCACCAAGGAGTTACTTGAGAAATTTGGAATGGATAATGCAACCTCTATGAGAAATCTAATGGGTTCGACCCCGTCTCTGGATAAGGATGAGAAGGGGAAACCTTTTAATGAAACCAAGTACAGAAGAATAATTGGATCATTGCTCTACCTCACTACTAGTAGACTAGATATAATTTTTCAACATGTGTCTGTGCTAGATTCTAAGTGAACTCTAAGAAATCTCACTATGCCACTGCAAAGAAGATTTTGAGATACCTTAAAGGCACATTGAATCTTGGCTTATGGTAGCCAAGAAGTAATGACTGCGAGATAATTTGTTTTTAGATGCTGAATTTGCAAGAAGCAAGAATGATAGGAAAAGCCCTTCAAAAACATGTCATTTATTTGGAAGGAGGCTTATTTCATGGAGTAGCAAGAAGCAGACTTATGTGGAAATTTTTATTGCTGAGTCGGAGTACATTTCTGTAGGCATTTACTGCACACAGCTTATATGGATAGGGAGCCAACTTGAAGACTATAACTTGAAGTTGAAGGAGATTCCAATGTTCTGCAACTCATCCAGCACTATAGCAATTGCTAACAAACCAATTTATCATATCCAGATAAAGCATATCGACATATGTTATCACTTCATCCAAGAGTATGTGGAGAACAAGGATATCAATCTGTGTTATGTCTCAACGGACAAGCATGTTGCAGATATTTTTCATGAAGATGCTAGATGAAGCCAAGTTCACTTTCTTCAAAATGGAACTTAGAATGCTCAATATGGAAACATGAAGCGTCGAAGATATTCTTCTCAAGTTCACGCAAGTACTCATGAAATAAATCAGAAAAACCTAAGTGGTTTCAACGAATCGATGTGATATTTCAACGAATCGACTAGTCTTTGAAGTCCTTTCGATGAATAAAATGAGTACTTCCGTGAGCATTCGACGAATACACTTATCCGAACTTTCTTTTTATTAGATCCGAATAATCTTTCTCGAAGATTTAGGTACGCACCTCTTCATTTTCCACAATATATATATATAAATATATATATATATATATATATATATTTCAAAGGGCATTCCGAGACTTCACGAGACTTCATGAAACCCTCCGTCGAAAGTGTGTGTCAACTCTTCATTTTTTCGTCGATTATTCGTCTTCTTCCCGCCGAATCTTTGACAATTCTCGGAATGGCACGAAGGGGAGCAGGAAATCTTCAAGTTAGAGGAGAGCTAGTTCGATCAGGGTTTGTGAGAACTTTTGACAAATCCCGCAACATTATTCTCCTACTGGTAATAGCCAGATTGCGCTTGTTCTAGAGAAGCAATATCGGCTTTTGTATCGAGAAGTCCTTGAGTTCTATAAGAATGCAGAGCTGAAGCGAGAAGGATCCATAATCAAGAGCAATGTTTGCAATTTTGAGGTTCGGATGAATTCGAAGTTACTCAATCAATTTCTGAGAATGTCGGAGGTCGAGGAAGAAGATGAACTTACTGATGTAGACTACAAAAGAGCCCTTTCCTTTTGTGATTTGGAAAAGAAATCTACAACAATTTGATGGAATGAGATGAATGACGAAGCCAAATTGTTAACTAATATTCTTGGTAAGGAATTCTTGTGCAAGACCGTGTCTCAAAATTATGTTTCAGGAGGTATGTTCAGATTGGTGACAGTAGTTATTTGTTGAAAAAGGATGAACTATGGAATAGTTCTTTTTGATAGAATAAAGGTCTGCTTCCAGACACCCAACTTTGGGAGAATCATCACTCTAGCTCAACTAACTCGACACGAATCAATTTTATATGTCCATTAGTATGAAGATTCATCACCTTAAGAAGATATACGCTTCAAAGTTTTGCTAGATGGGAACAGAGAATTCCCAAACAAGGACCAGAGAGAGAAATGGGTGAATGTTCTGGTATGCAGGAGAGACCTAACCCAACATACGTGGACAAGGATGTGCCTTGACCCACCCCACACCCCCCCCCCCAATAACACAACTGAGAATATTGGTGCAGTGGTTGAGGGGGAGAACATAGAAAATATATCCGATAAGATTGTTGAATTACCTGGTGTTCAACAAGATTCATATGTTGAAGAGGAAGTCTTAGTTGATAAAGAACTTCCATCAAAGGTTGAGGGAGAGATATTAGTACAAGGCTATCTCAACGAGGACCTCAGTACAGTAAGAGCCTCTGGTGAGGGAGAGGTTGCTGCAGAGCTTGCTATCCAAGAGCAACTGGAGCCAAATATTGCACTAGCCCTGGTAAATGGAAAATAAATTGATGTGGAGCCCGAGTTTATGGTGATCAAATCTGCTCCATCTCCACAGCCATCCACCTCAATAAACAAATTTGAATCAAACTATTTCGGATTTCAAGAGACCAGATCTCTGGGTGAGAGTGTCACACCTTCAGATGATTCTCTATTAAAGTTAATAAAAGCAATGATAGTAAAGTAGAAAGACCACTTCAACTTTTCATTGAAACAAGTTTATTGAAAAGTGGGTAAAGTGGAAAAGATCTGAATATTGAACTGGCTCAGATAAATCACAATATAGACCACCTTAAGACTTTCTTAAATGTCTTTCTCAAGGTGGGAAAGCTATAGACCTTGCAATTCTGGGTATTGGTCATGTTTACAATGAGGCAGTTCACGTATCTAAAGCAAATAATGCTAGGATACGCTCTCATGATGCGAGCTTGCATTATATTGACACGAAAATGGGAGAATACATAGAGGAAATTGTCCAAATCCTTACTGAAGAAGTCTGAAATAGGAAGAAAAAGTTTAAAAGCATAATGAAGAAGCTGAATAGTGATGTGCGCAACCAAGTTCATAGTGTAAATGTGTATTGTTATCAGAATATGAAGTGGTTGTATGAGGATATAATAAGGTGTGCTCAATTTCCACCTCAATTCTCACCTCTAGAGCACCCTGTGGTAGGTTCAGAACATGTAGAGCAACCTGTTGAAGGCTCAGAGACGTATGTTCTTCCCATGTAATACACTCAGGTTTGGTCTGATTCTACTGAGGTAGAGATCCTTGAAGAATCCTCC
Source organism: Platanthera guangdongensis (assembly GCA_039583875.1). Taxonomy (NCBI): domain Eukaryota; kingdom Viridiplantae; phylum Streptophyta; class Magnoliopsida; order Asparagales; family Orchidaceae; genus Platanthera; species Platanthera guangdongensis. The sequence goes on along the minus strand of CM077153.1, from coordinate 165,586,700 downwards.
AGACCTTTTCTTATGAGAATAAGATATGGGAACGACCCATCGGCCAGCACATCAGATTCTAATAGAGAATTTGGTGATGTTTGGAGTCCTATCTCCAAAAGAATTATTCTGGATACCTTCAGTTTGGTTGATTTAACAAATGAAGATCCAAGGAAATATTACAATAAAAAATAACAGGATAAGCACAAAGTGTCAAATGTGAAGAGGAGGTTGCACTTCAGAAAGCATGGTAAAACCAATCCTGATGCTCCTCCTGTTGAAAATTGTGAAGTAAAAGTGGTTGATTTAGCAGACCGCATAGCCTGGGCAGTCTGATGGTGCAGTCTGGGTTTTGTGATGGTGCAGCCTAGGCAGCCTGTCTACTATGACATGATGGCGGTGTTCAGTTAGCTCGGCTTGTGGTTCTGTTGTTGGCTTGTTCTCCTTATTATAACTGGGCGGATTGGTGGTGTATCCGCGGGAAAGTGGCGGACTAAGTTCGAGTCCACAAAGTCCATTGTGGAGGACTGAGTATTGGAGATTACGAAATCGGCATTGGTCCTTTCCCTTGATCTTTGTTGATGTGGTGGGTGATAACCATGTTTCTTGGTGGCGGACTGTCCTTGGAGATGGCGATCTGGCTTCGTGTCCGCTGAGCTCATGCCATGTGATTGATGGGTGGTTGGACTTTGTCACACTCTGTGACAAGTCCAGTATATTCGCAGAGCCCGTAGTGTCCACAGGTTGACCGGGCGATCTGTTCCTGTTGGTCGTGGATTAGTGTGGCGGGCTGGTGCGGTGTTCGCAAGATGTGTGGGCTGGTGCAGTGTCTGCATGTAGCATGCAGACTGGTGTAGTATGTGGGATGTTGTTGTCTACGTGCTACGTAGCCTGCAGACTAGTGTGGTGTCCGCCAAGTTGCGGACTGGCTTCCTGACTTGGTGCCTGGCGAATTGGCTGATGTCTGGCCTTATCCTTACGGACTCGGCAGACTCAGTTGTGCTAGCTGCAAGCTGGGGGTGGTGACTCTATTCACTAGGGCGGTGACCACACTCCTCACACTGCCTATAAATAGGACCCCCTGTCACTTCAATAGTAACTGAATAAACAGTAAGTTAAGCGCGGATTAATTGTTGCGTCCTTGATTTTCTAGTCCGCACTGATTGAGGAGGTTTAACTGGTTGTTGTTTGCAGGTTGTGCAGCTAGCACTATGAAGTCAGGAGTCTAGTTCTGATTGCGATCAGGAAGCAGTGGAGCTTGCAGTTACAATCAGTGGTTTGCAGCAGGTCGCACTTTGCGGCAAGCCAGTCTTCTCTCCAGTAATTGAAGGTCAATTTTAATAACAAGTTCGCCGGTCTCGGTGGCCTTAGCGGTCTATTCGTTCAGTTCGACAGCAGCTTGTAGAGCAGTCGTCAGCAAAATAACGGGTAGTTTGCGGACTGCACAGACTCCGTAGACAAATGGTGCAACAGCAGCGGCTTGGCGGTCTCAGCAGACAAGGCGGTCTCAAATGCAGTCCGCCCGGCTTGAATTTTCTTCTTGTTTGTTTGATTCTCAATTATACTTGGCGAAATCATGTCTCGCCATGTATACCTTGCTTTGTAAAGTTGATAGTTGATTAATTCAAGATCTGTGGTTGCCCTCTGGTGCCTCTGATTACTCAACTCAGTTTATGGTTGGAGTGTTCCTATACCTAGTTCTCTCTTTTTGTTTGATCAAGTGATCAGCTTGATAGCTCTGGAAGTGTTTGCTTAATACCAGAACTATCGGTTGATCAGCTTGTGAGAAATTACAACATGGTATCAGTGGGAATAGTGGCTTAATCAATGAGCAGTGATCAACCTCAGTTGTGCTTGGTACTTCTAGAAGCTTTGTGATCAGTGGTTGGTGCAATGGAGGGAGCTTACGCAAGGGGTCTTGGCATTGAACTTCTTACAGTGACTAACTTCAAGAAGTGGAAGTCATCTATGAAGAGCTATCTTCTGGGCAAGGATTTGTGGGAGGTCTTTGGTGGTGACGACAAGCAAGAAGTAACTGTTGCAACTGGTTCTGCTGAGCTGGTGAGAATTTGGAGGAAGACTAATGCAAAGGCAGAGTTTGCTTTCAAATGGGCTATATCACCGGAGCTCTTTGAACTCATCTTAGGATGTGAGTCTGCTGCTGAGATTTGGACAACCATTGATGGTTTGTTCAACAGGAATAATGTAACAAGGCTACAGTTCTTGGAGAATGAGTTGGCTAAGGTAACTCAAGGAGATCTCTCTATCTAGAAGTTCTTCCTCAAGATGAAGAACCTGTGCGCTGAAATATCAGCATTAGATCCTAATGAGCCCATCTCTGAGGCCAAGTTAAATAGGCATATAGTTCGTGATTTGCGGAAGGAGTATGTGGCCTTTGTGACTTCCGTTCAAGGATGAGTAACTCAACCTTTTTTGCTGGAGCTGGAAAATCTGTTGGCGTCACAGGAGAGCTTGGCTAGGCAAATGGCCGAGGTGACTATCTCTAAAGGAGGTAGTGAAGCTCTCTTCACTGATAAGAAGAAGAAGAGATGGGAGGAGGAGAAGAAGTCTGCTGCTGTGGATGGGCCTTCAACTTCATATCAATAAGAGAGGAGTTTTGCTCCTAAGAAGAATTGGAAGAAGTAGTTAAAGTGCTACAGGTGCAATCAGTCAGGACACTTCAAGCGTGACTTCAAGGTCAAGTTGTAACCTGGGCATGTTGCAGACAAAGAGGGAGTTGTTTCCAGTATAGTGGAAGCCGGGTGGGGAGGAGACTTCTTGACAAGCATGCGTGTTCTTTCCACCGTTGACTACCAAGATGACTGGATAGTCGACTCGGGGTGTGGTAATCACCTCACTGGAGATGAGTCGAAGTTCACTTCGCTGTAACCGTTCTCAGGTAATGAAGATATTATTACAGCTGATGACTCTGTTCATTCTGTAGAGAAGTAGGGTGTTGTTTCTTTGGATAGTGTCTGGCATAAAGAAGAACATCTTCTCAGTAACCAATGCAGTTGATGCGGGCTATCATGTTTTGTTTGTCCCAACAGAAGTAAGATTTCTCCACAGAGTATCAGCGATAAAGGCTAATGTTGCTCATGTAGGGAGAAGAGTAAGAGACTTTGTCTTATCAACAAGCTCTTATGTTGATCGGATGAGGTCCAATGATAGCGCGGCTATCTGGCATGAAAGACTTGGCATGTTGGGATGGACAAGTTGAAAGCTAAGGCAATGAAGAGCCTTATGAAGGGCTTGCCAAAATTGTCACCTTATGGAGATGGCCACGTTTGCGCAGGCTGTCAGTACGGTAAGGCTTATCGCCTTATGTTTGATAAGTCACAAACGAGGAGCAAGGCACCATTGGAATGCATCCATGGTGATCTGATGGGTCCAACGGTTACCGCTAGTCTTGGAGGCAGCAGATACATGCTGGTATTGATTAATGATTACTCAAGATACACTTGGGTGTATTTCATGAAGAAGAAGTCGGCAACTTTCCAATTGTTTGTGGATTTCAAGGAGCTGGTAGAGGTCTGGCTTGGCTTGTGGATCAAGAAGTTCAGATCAGACAACGGTGGTGAGTTTGTCTCATCTTAGTTCTATAACTTCTACAGGAAGCACGGGATCCAGAGGGAACTTACTTGTTCTCATACTCCCCAACAAAATGGAGTAGAAGAGAGGAAGATTTGTCACTTGACGGAAACTTACAAGTGTTGGATTCATGCAAAGGGCATTCACAGGTCCTTTTGGGCGAAAGGAATTGCCTGCACAACCTACATCATCAATCGGATGCCTCCTAGTCCGATCAACATGAAGTCTTGTTAGGTACATTGGAATAAATGTACCTGATTTGAAGAAGCCTCACCCTACTCAATGATATACATCAAAATGTATTTGATGTGTTTTGAGTTTAGTTGTGCAGGTTAAGTATTTGCAGGGAAAGCTGAAAAGTTTCTAAGTCCATGTGTCGACACCCAGAAGAAAAGTGTCGACACTTAAGAAGACTTGTGTCGACACCCAGAGAAGCAGTGTCGACACTTGGAGTAATTGTGTCGACACCAGGGATACAGAGTCGACACCAGAAGGAAAGTGTCGACACATACAGGCTGTGTCGACACACAATGAAGAAATGTCCAGTGAAGCAGTGTCGACACTTAGAAGCAGTGTCGACACCCACAGGAACTTTGTTAATATCAGAAAGTGTCGACACTAGGAGGCTGTGTCGACACTCAGCAAAACATCAACAAAGTTCAAGTACAAGTGTCGACACTTGGAGGATGTGTCGACACTCAGCAAAAGTTCAACCAATTCTAAGTACAAGTGTCGACACAAAGGTGATGTGTCGACACTCAGCCAAAGTCTCAACACATGAAGAATGTGTCGACACAAAGGATCAGTGTCGACACACAGCCAAAGTCTCAACACATGAAGAATGTGTCGACACAAAAGATCAGTGTCGACACACAACAAAAGTCTCAACACATGAAGAAAGTGTCGACACTAGGAGGCTGTGTCGACACTCAGCAAATTTCAATGAAGTCTAAGTACAAGTGTCGACACTAAGAAGATGTGTCGACACTCAGCAAGTATCAACATAGAAGGCATGTGTCGACACTAAGAAAATGTGTCGACACTCAGCGAGTATCAACACAAGAAGATGTGTCGACACAAAGGAGTTGTGTCGACACTTACAAGAATTCAACTAAGTACTAAAGAACAAGGAGTTGTGTCGACACAAAATATCAGTGTCGACACATGTTGAAGAATGTAACGCCCCCGATTTTTCTGTGTTTTGTTTGATCTTTGGCTGGCGTTACGATGGCGTATTTCCAGCTTTTTGCCGTTGTAGAGCGTGGTTTTAGCTCTTAGGCTTCCCTGTGTAGCCTGTTTGTAGCCTGTTAGCAAGATTCCCCAGCTAGCCGGAGTCCGTTTGATGACTCGGCTGGGCCTCTTAGGGAATGCTTGTGTTTTGGCTTCGGGAGGTGTTATCCCAGGTTTCGTTCGTCGAATGCTAATTTCGACTTCGCAGTTGTGTTCGTAGCGTGGGTTTTTAGCTGCGGCGTGAATTTCGTCTTTTTCTGAGAAGTTTCGGGTTTCGTGTTGTTTTGATATTGAGTGTAAATAATTATTAATATGTTGATTGTTTATTATTAAAGTAATATATATATATATATAGTCTTGGGTTAGAATAAGGGCTGGGTTATTTGTTTCTTCCCTTTTTCTAGGCTTGGTAGAAGCCGCCGCCTGTACGTGAGGAAGAGAACCGCCGGACTACCCTAGCCTTCGGACGCCGATTCCTGGAGATTTAGCGGTCGGAATTCGATTTTGAGAGTGGATCTGGACTGCCCTCGCTGGGATCTGCATTCTTTCTGCTCCTCAGCTTGCTGCTCTGCGGCCAGATCCGTGAGCGGGGGAGGCCGCCGGCCAAGTTTCTGGTATTTAGGCAAGTGATGTCCCCTCATCCTTGCCAAAGCTGATCTTTGTCTTTCTTTTGAGTTAATTTTATCTCTTTCCTGCTTAGATCCTAGGTGTACGCTAGGGTTCGTTCCCGATTATGCCGTGGTTAGAGTAGAAAGTTCCAGTTATAATATCAGTTTTCCTGAGGGATTGTGTCTATTAGGGACGGTTTTGGTTCGGTTCAGGTCGAGTAGTTGCGATTGTCGATGGTTGTTGTACCCTAGAGGGAGACCTCATTCTCGTTTCTGGTTGTGTGCTGGACCTGGCGCCTGAAGCCAGTCAGGGTGTCGACACCGTGGTGTCGACACCAGTCAGTCAGGGTGTCGACACCATAGTGTCGACACCGTGGTGTTGACACCAGCCAGTCAGGGTGTCGACACCGTGGTGTCGACACCAGTCAGTCAGGGTGTCGACACCATGGTGCCGACACCAGCCAGTCAGGGTGTCGCCACCGTGGTGCCGACACCAGCCGGTCGGGGTGTCGACACCGTGGTGCCGACACCAGCCGGTCGGGGTGTCGACACCGTGGTGTCGACACCAGCCGGTCGCGGTGTCGACACCGTTGTGTCGACACCGGCAAGTCGGGGTGTCGACACCGTTGTGTCGACACCGACAAGTCGGGGTGTCGACACTTGGTGTCGACACCCGCAGAGGCAGTGTCGACACCGGCCGCAGTGGTGTCGACACTTGGTGTCGACACCCGCAGTGGCAGTGTCGACACCTTGTGTCGACACCGGCCGCAGTGGTGTCGACACTTGGTGTCGACACCAGCAGCGGTTGTGTCGACACCTTGTGTCGACACCGGCCGCAGTGGTGTCGACACTTGGTGTCGACACCAGCAGCGGTTGTGTCGACACCTTGTGTCGACACCGGCTTGTCGTGGTGTCGACACATCGTGTCGACACTGGGTGCTGCCCTTGTTTTGGGGTCAGGGAGACTCGGGGTTGGTTTTGTTTAGGCGTGCCAGGCCGCGTCGGTTGGACCCGACGTTTTTGCCTTGGGGTTCGTGTTTCTTAGGACTGTTAGTGGGACTTTTCCCTAGGAGGGGGGCATTGGGTGTTCGGCTAATTTCTGCATGCCGACTCTTGGGTTGTGGCAGGTGGTGGAGTTTTGGTGGCCTCTGGAGGGGTGGTTTTATGTGGAGAGCTGTGGCCACCGCCTTTTGCCCCGGTTTGGGTTGGTGTGTGTGGGACCCTAAAGCTGCCACTGTTTGACCCCTTAGCCCTTTTTGAGTCTGATTTTGGTTATGTATTCAGACCCATGTTTTGACCACTGCCGCTTACCCACGTGTTAGGACTGTTAGTCCCTTTCCTGTTTATGCTTTCCTTTCTTTTGGCATATGTATATGTCTTGATGTTGTTGCGGGCTCTCTTGGTAGGGAATGTTGGTTTTCTTGCGCGTACTTGGTGTGCTCTGCGGTGTTTTAGACAGTACCCTTTTCTTACTGCCATTCACTTTTTCTTTTGCTTATAGTAGTTTGTTGCCGGGTTGGTAAACCCTTCATCTTATTTGCTCATTAATACATTGCTCTATTTACCTTTGATTCTTTTTTTCCTTGCTGAGGTGTTCTTTTCTTGAATGCCTCAGGTACAGGTTGTAGCCAGTTCAGCGGCTAGTTCTTTTGGAGGGGCTTGTTGGTGGCCTCTAGGGTAGCTGAGATAGCTGACCCCCGTTTTGTTGTGAGGTAGTTCTTTACTCTTCTGTATAGACATACATACTCGCCAGTGGGTTCGTGTCAGGTTGTTGACGCCCACTGGTGGCTTCTTGTGATGCTGAATATGAATTTAAACTGCGGATTTTGCCTACTTGTGGTTGGTTACTTGCTTCTGGGAAGAATTTATGCTAGGTTGCATGTTAGGTATTTTAAAACCTAAAAGTATTATTATGTGTACCCCATGCATAACATGTTTCTAAGTCAAAGACACTATTTTTCCTCAACGTAAAACACTATCTTTTCATACCTACTATATTCACCTTAGGGTCGTGTACGCATATGTCGTCCCTCGGGAATACTTATGCTCACTTAGGGTGTCAACTTAATTTAATCAAAGTATTTTCTGCTGCGTATAAATATAGTTTTAACTGTGGACTAGCTGATCCACCGAGCCGAGGGATACGGCCATTCAACATAACTGATTTTCTTTCATATTTAATCAACAATTTTCCTTAGAATCTAGCGTCTGGAGTTTGCCTGAGCGTGTGCAGTTATCCCCTACACGACGTGGCATCACGGCACGTGTTTTCTCTTATTCTGATACGATTTTACCATTGAGAAAATGTGGGTCGTGACAGTTGGTATCAGAGGGAGGTTGCTTGACAAATGGTTGGGCAACCTTTCCCTTGTCTGCATTAGTGTTTAGCATCATACCATTCACACACCGATATGTCATCTTCACGTCTGGGCCGAAGCACGAACACTACACTCATGAGCATAAAGAAGTATATAGGGCATATTATGTAGTATGGGATGCATAATATGTGTTTGTATATGGATCCACCATAGGAGGCAACATGTGAGGGTTATGTAGTATGGGATGCATAACCTCACCACATGAATGCGACTAGCACATTTTCTTTTTCATTACATGGGAATGTTATGTAGTATGGGATGCATAACATTTTCATGTGTACGCCTCCCATGACATGCACTAAGGCTTTTCTTTTTAGAATGCATAGCACATCATGCATAGCATAACATTTCATAAGCACAACGTGCCAAACTAAAGATTTGCGAGATGACATATGTACACACATGGTTTTGAGTCAAAAGGAATACAAATACATGCATTCATGGTTTAGGCACCTGAGTTAGTATGATGGTGGTGAACCATCTTAGGTTAAGCATAACATCATCATGGTAAAAACAACTCCCATAGCAAGTTTTTGCAGTTGAAGTTCATATTTAAGTGTGTTTGTCTATACCGGGTAGTTTTGCTCTAGCTGATGGGCTAGGTTTTGTCTAAAGCTTGTGCGATTTTAGGATGGCGAGACGTCCTGCGACGAGATCGACCCTCCAATCCGAGGGTGAGACGTCAGGAGCGCAGAGCGATGCGTTGGTAGAAAGCCTGCGGCAGAGTAATGAGGAGTTATCGAGGCAGGTAGTGGCTATGCAGGCTCAGATTCAGTCCCTTGTAGCAGTGGTGGCGGGACAGACCCCGAGAGCTCAGAACCCCGCTGAGGGGGTAGCTGTTCCTACCCCTCCTGCTCCTCCCGTGCCTTTGGTTGTGGTGCCCCCGGAGATGGCGTTTATATCCCAGTTTCAGCGGCTGAGACCCCCTACCTATGATGGGCAGGCAGATTTCATGATTTTGGATGATTGGCTGATTACCATTGAGGAGATGTTCTCATACTCAGGGATTACGGACGATCAGAGAGTGATGCTCGCTTCTTACCAGCTCAAGGGCTTAGCAAAGAATTGGTGGCTGAGGGAGAAAGAGAGCTTAGTGGCAGGTTGCACTTGGGAGTCATTTAAGGTGATGTTGTTAAGTAAGTTTCTGCCTTCAGTCGAGCGGGACCGGCTAATGAATGACTTCCTTCATCTAAAGCAGAGGAAACTCACGGTTAGTGAGTATGAGATCGAGTTTAGTAAGTTGAGTCGGTTTGCTCCGGGTCTGGTGAGTGTTGAGGCAGACCGAGTTAAGCGATTTCTGGGTGGACTAAGAAGCGACATTCAGCAGTTAGCGAATGCCTACGGAGCAGTAAGTTATGCCAGCGTAGTTGAAGCTGCCTTGAGGGTTGAAGCCATTGAGAATTCCAAGAATAGAGGCCAGCAGTTAAGGATGGATAAGCGGAAGTCCGGTGGAGGGAAGGGCCCTCAGGAACCTGATGCTGTCTCAAGAAAGAAGGTCAAGGAGATTTGTAGCTTTTGTGGCCGGCCAGGCCACCCCTTTGAGAAGTGTTTCAAAAGGTTGGGAGCGCAGAAGAAGGATCAGGTGCACACAATTCAGGGTGTTTCCAGGGGAGACTTGGTGTGTGCCTTGTGTGGAAGGAAGAGGCATGAGGCTGCCGTTGTTGGTTAAAAGATAAGGTCTGTTTTCAGTGCGGCCAGAAGGGTCATCTCAAGACAAGGTGCCCTCAGGCCCAGTCTATTCTGCAGCCAGTTTCCCTCCAGGCTTTGCCACTGCCTCAACGAATGGATAAAGGAAAAGGAAAGCTGAATGTGCTTTCGGCATACAAAGCGCAGACCTCAACCCAGGTTATCTCAGGTTCGACTCCTCCCCAGTCGTTTGGTTACGTTCCCTTTTTGGTTGTAGTTTTCGTTTTAGCGCTTGTCTCCTTAGATACGTGTGCAATTCGTAGGGCGATTTAAGGTAAAGAACCGCTGGGCACGCATTCTCTTCGATTCCGGCGCTACCCACTCGTTTGTGGCTAGAGCCTTCGTGGAGCGGTTCAGTTTGGGCCTAGATCGTGTTGTTGGTGCCTTCTGCGTTAAGTTTCCCTCCGGTGACTCTGTGGTTACGGACATGGGTATCCTCGATTGTCCAATTTTGTTGGGAGATTTTCTAGCCAAGGCAGATTTGAAGGTGATTGACCTAGAGAATTTTGACGTTATTTTGGGCATGGACTGGTTGTCAAGGTACGATGTTGTGATCCAGTGCAAGGGTAAGCGCTTGGACTTCGTCAAAGACAACGGTCAGCCAGGGAGCGTTTATGGGTATTCTCTCCAGGAGTCTCCAATCATTTCTGCGGTGCGTGCTCGGAAGTTGCTTGTTTCTGGCTGTTTTGCCTGTGTTGTTTCTCTGGTAGGGGCGATTGTTAGTGTGCCCCGTTTGGAAGAGATTCCTGTGGTGTGTGACTTTTCTGATGTGTTTCCTGACGATCTTTCCGGTCTTCCACCCGACCGAGATGTCGAGTTTGTTATAGATTTGGAGCCAGACGCATCCTATTGCAAAGGCGCCGTACCGGATGGCCCCGCGAGAGCTGGAAGAGTTGCGAATTCGGCTGGATGAGTTGTTGGAAAAAGGCTTTATAAGGCCGAGTTCTTCGCCTTGGGGTGCTCCAGTGCTGTTCGTTAAAAAGAAGGATGGGTCGATGAGGTCATGCATTGACTATAGAGAGCTGAACAAGGTTACTATTAAGAACAGGTACCCTTTGTCGCGAATCGACGATTTGTTCCACCAACTGCGTGGTAGTGCCGTGTTTTCCAAGATAGATCTTCGTTCGGGCTATCACCAGTTGAGGATTCGGGAGTCAGATGTTCCGCGAACGGCGTTCCGCTCTCGTCATGGTCATTTTGAGTTTTTGGTTATGTCATTCGGTTTGACTAATGCGCCCTCAGCTTTTATGGATTTGATGAACAGAGTTTTCAAGGATTTTCTAGATAAGTTCGTGATTGTCTTTATAGACGATGTTTTGGTGTATTCTAAGGATGCAGAGGAGCATGATCGACATTTGCGGCTGGTCTTGGCGACTCTGAGAGACCATAAGCTATACGCCAAGCTGAGCAAATGTGAATTTTGGTTGCCTCAAGTTTCTTTTCTAGGCCACGTGATTAATAAGGAGGGAATATCGGTGGACCCAGAAAAGATCGCTGCTGTTATGGAATGGGCGAGACATGTTACCCCCAAAGAGATCAGAAGCTTCTTGGGTTTGGCTGGTTATTATAGAAGATTTGTAGAAGGTTTCTTTACCTTGTCCACGCCGTTGACCAAGTTGACGCAGAAGAATGTAGCCTTTATATGGGATGACAAGTGCGAGAAGGCTTTTGAGGAACTAAAACGAAGGCTATGTTCGGCACCAATTTTGTCTTTGCCTACGGAAGGTAGTGAGTATGATATATATGTGGATGTGTCGCATGTCGGTCTGGGCTGAATTTTGATGCAGGGCGGGAAGGTGATTGCGTACGGGTCGAGGCAGCTAAAGACTCACGAGAGGAATTACCCTACGCATGACCTGGAGTTTGCAGCTGTGATCTATGCGCTGAAATTATGGAGGCATTTGCTATATGGCGCGCAGTGCAAGATTTTCACGGATCATAAGAGTTTGAAGTATGTCTTCACTCAGAAAGAATTGAATCTGCGCCAGCGGCGGTGGTTGGAGTACGTGGCCGACTATGATGTTGAAATTCAGTATCATCCGGGCAAGGCAAATGTGGTGGCTGATGCCCTGTGTCGGAAGTCAGGTAAGATTTTTAATCTTTCCGCCGAGCGCCTAGTGGAAGAGTTTCTTTTGATGGACATTTCTGTGGGAAGCTGTGATTCGCAGAGTAGCTTAGCAGTAGCAGAACCTTCGTGGATTGCGCTTACGAGACTACATCAGAAGGACGATCCCGATCTTCTGCATTTGTATCTTCGAGCTGAGAAAGGTGAATTACCAGACTTCTCTATAGATGATGCGGGTACCTTGAAGTATCGTGGCAGGTTTTTCATCCCCGCAGTTGGAGATATCCGGGATATGGTGTGCAGAGACGCCCACGGATCTAGTGTCGCCTACCATCCAGGGTCGACCAAGATGTATCATGATTTAAAGCAGATTGTCTGGTGGTACGGGATGAAGAAGGACATAGCCAGATTTGTTTCAGAGTGTTTCACTTGCAGGCGTGTGAAAGCCGACCATGGGAGGCCTGGGGGCAAGCTGACTCCCTTGGAAATTCTGATGTGGAAGTGGGAGAGTATCTCGATGGATTTCATTACCGGCTTACCGAGATCGCCTAAGGGGCATGATTCAGTTTGGGTAATCGTAGACAGATTGACGAAGAGTGCTCATTTCATACCATTTAGGATCGATTATTCGATGAGGAAGATAGCCGAGCTGTATCTGGAAGAGGTTATCAGATTGCATGGAGTACCCGTAAGTATCATATCAGATCGAGACTCCAAGTTCACGTCTCATTTTTGGAAGAGCCTTCAAGAAGGGTTGGGTACAGATTTGAGATATTCCACGGCTTATCATCCGCAGACCAATGGTCAGACGGAGCGAGTGAATCAGATTGTGGAAGATATGATCCGATGCTATATTTTGGACCACGGAGGAGCGTGGGACGAGCGCTTGCGGCTTATGGAATTCGCATATAACAACAGTTATCAAGAAAGCTTGCAAATGGCTCCCTTTGAAGCTTTGTATGGGAGGGGCTGCAGGACTCCCTTATTTTGGGCTGAGCTTGGCGAGGGACCTTTGTTGGGTATAGAAGCGCTTGAGGAGATGGAAACCGCTGTGAAGCTTATTCGGGAAAAGCTTCGGATAGCCCAAGAGAGATATGAGAAGAACGCCAATCGGCGTAGATCGAACTTGGAATTTGTTGTGGGGGACTCGGTGTTCTTAAAGGTCTCCCCGTTGATTGGAGTCAAGCGGTTTGGCAAGAATAGGAAGTTGGACTCGAGGTACGTGGGGTCGTTTCCAATTGTTGAGCGGATTGGGGTATCAGCCTACAGGCTGGCTTTGCCCGCAAATTTCCCCGGCGTGCATGATGTCTTTCACGTCAGTCAGCTGCGAAAATGTGTGGTAAATGGCAGGCAGGTTTTGGATTTCGTGCCTCAGTTGGAGCCGAATCTTTCTTATGTGGAGGTGCCTGTTCGCATTTTGGATTCTCAAGTTCGGGCGTTGCGGAAGAAGACTATTCCGATGGTTAAAGTTTTATGGAGAAATCAAGATGTGGAAAGCGCGACTTGGGAGTTGGAGTCGGCTATGAGGGAGGCTCACCCTCATCTGTTTCCCTGATCTTGTGCTTGGTATGTTCTATTTTATTATTTATATAGCCCTTTTCTGGCTCTTTCTCTCTCCTTCTTATTAGGGGTGTTGTGAGTAAAGTTTCGAGGCGAAACTTTCTTTTAGGGGGAGTGGCTGTAACGCCCCCAGTTTTTCTGTGTTTTGTTTGATCTTTGGCTAGCGTTATGATGGCGTATTTCCGGCTTTTTGCCGTTGTAGATCGTGGTTTTAGCTCTTAGGGTTCCCTGTGTAGCCTGTTTGTAGCCTGTTAGCAAGATTCCCCAGCTAGCCGGAGTCTGTTTGATGACTCGGCTGGGCCTCTTAGGGAATGCTTATGTTTTGGCTTCGAGAGGTGTTATCCCGGGTTTCGTTCGTCGAATGCTAATTTCGACTTCGCAGTTGTGTTCGTAGCGTGGGTTTTTAGCTGCGGCGTGAATTTCGTCTTTTTCCAAGAAGTTTTGGGTTTCGTGTTGTTTTGATATTGAGTGTAAATAATTATTAATATGTTGATTGTTTATTATTAAACTAATATATATATATATAGTCTTGGGTTAGAATAAGGGCTGGGTTATTTGTTTCTTCCCTTTTTCTCTGCTTGGTAGAAGCCGCCGCCTGTATGAGAGGAAGAGAACCGCCGGACTACCCTAGCCTTCGGACGCCGATTCCTGGAGATTTAGCGGTCAGAATTCTATTTCGAGAGTGGATCTGGACTGCCCTCGCCGGGATCTGCATTCTTTCTGCTCCTCAGCTTGCTGCTCTGCGGCCAGATGCGTGAGCGGGGGTGGTCGCCGGCCAAGTTTCTGGTATTTAGGCAAGTGATGTCCCCTCATCCTTGCCAAAGCTGATCTTTGTCTTTCTTTTGAGTTAATTTTATCTCTTTCCTGCTTAGATCCTAGGTGTACGCTAGGGTTCATTCCCGATTATGCCGTGGTTAGAGTAGAAAGTTCCAGTTATAATATCAGTTTTCCTGGGAGATTGTGTCTATTAGTGACGGTTTTGGTTCGGCTCAGGTCGAGTAGTTGCAATTGTCGATGGTTGTTGTACCCTAGAGGGAGAGCTCGTTCTCGTTTCTGGTTGTGTGCTGGACCTGGCTCCTGAAGCCAGTCAGGGTGTCGTCACCGTGGTGCCGACACCAGCCAGTCAGGGTGTCGACACTGTGGTGTCGACACCAGTTAGTCAGGGTGTTGACACGTGGTGTCGACACCAGCCGGTCGGGGTGTCGACACCGTGGTGTCGACACCAGCCGGTCGGGGTGTCGACACCGTGGTGTCGACACCAGCCGGTCGGGGTGTCGACACCGTGGTGTCGACACCAGCCGGTCGGGGTGTCGACACCGTGGTGTCGACACCAGCCGGTCGGGGTGTCGACACTTGGTGTCGACACCCGCAGCGGCAGTGTCGACACCTTGTGTCGACACCGGCCGCAGTGGTGTCGACACTTGGTGTCGACACCTGCAGCGGCAGTGTCGACACCTTGTGTCGACACCGGCCGCAGTGTTGTCGACACTTGGTGTCGACACCAGCAGCAGTTGTGTCGACACCTTGTGTCGACACCGACCGCGGTGGTGTCGACACTTGGTGTCGACACCAGCAGCGGTTGTGTCGACACCTTATGTCGACACCGGCTTGTCGTGGTGTCGACACATCATGTGGACACTGGGTGCTGCCCTTGTTTTGGGGTCAGGGAGACTCGGGGTTGGTTTTGTTTAGGCGTTCCAGGCCGCGTCGGTTGGACCCGACATTTTTGCCTTGGGGTTCGTGTGTTTCTTAGGACTGTTACTGGGACTTTTCCCGAGGAGGGGGCATTGGGTGTTCGGCTAATTTCTGCATGCCGACTCTTGGGTTGTGGCAGGTGGTGGAGTTTTGGCGGCCTCTAGAGGGGTGGTTTTATGTGGAGAGCTGTGGCCACCGCCTTTTGCCCCGGTTTGGGTTGGTGTGTGTGGGACCCTAAAGCTGCCACTGTTTGACCCCTTAGCCCTTTTTGAGTCTGATTTTGGTTATGTATTCAGACCCATGTTTTGACCACTGCCGCTTACCCACGTGTTAGAACTGTTAGTCCCTTTCCTGTTTATGCTTTCCTTTCTTTTGGCATATGTATATGTCTTGATGCTGTTGCGGGCTCTCTTGGTAGGGCATGTTGGTTTTATTGCTCGCACTTGGTGTGCTCTGCGGTGTTTTAGACAGTACCCTTTTCTTACTGTCATTCTCTTTTTCTTTTGCTTATAGCAGTTTGTTGCCGGGTTGGTAAACCCTTCATCTTATTTGCTCATTAATCTATTGCTATATTTACCTTTGATTCTTTTTTTTTCCTTGCTGAGGTGTTCTTTTCTTGAATGCCTCAGGTCCAGGTTGTAGCCAGTTCAGCGGCTAGTTCTTTTGGAGGGGCTTGTTGGTGGCCTCTAGGGTAGCTGAGATAGCTGACCCCCATTTTCTTGTGAGGTAGTTCTGTACTCTTCTGTATTGACATACATACTCGCCAGTGGGTTCGTGTCAGGTTGTTGACGCCCACTCGTGGCTTCTTGCGATGCTGAATATGAATTTAAACTGCGGATTTTGCCTACTTGTGGTTGGTTACTTGCTTCTGGGAAGGATTTATGCTAGGTTGCATGTTAGGTATTTTAAAACCTAAAAGTATTATTATGTGTACCCCATGCATAACATGTTTCTAAGTCAAAGACACTATTTTTCCTCAACGTAAAACACTATCTTTTCATACCTACTATATTCACCTTAGGGTCGTGTACGCATATGTCGTCCCTCGGGAATACTTATGCTCACTTAGGGTGTCAACTTAATTGAATCAAAGTATTTTCTGCTGCGTATAAATATAGGTTTAACTGTGGACTAGCTGATCCACCGAGCCGACGGATACGACCATTCAACATAACAGATTTTCTTTCATATTTAATCAACAATTTTCCTTAAAATCTAACGTCTGGAGTTTGCCTGAGCGTGTGTAGTTATCCCCTACACGACGTGGCATCACGGCACGTGTTTTTTCTTACTCTGATATGATTTTACCGTTGCGAAAATGCGGGTCGTGACAAAGAAGCAGTGTCGAGAAGCAGATTCTACAACATAAAGAGTTGTGTCGACACCATGAAGGCTAGTGTCGAAACTTAGTCAACTTGTGTCGACACTTAGTCTATAAGTGTTGACACTTAAAGACTGACTGTCTCGACACTTTCAGACAGTTACAGAAAATTCAAGAAGTGACTGGATGACTTGACAGCTGCCATTCCAGCCGGTCTACTACAACTGTCAGAGATGTCAGAAAGTTGTTAGGAACCGGATCAGCCGGTCACCATGAAGGAAGCCTATATGAAGGCTTATTCTGTCAATAGAAGCAGATGATCAACAACAATCAAAGAAGAGTTGGAGATCAAGCAATTCATTGAAGAATCAATTCAATTTAAGATCTAAGTAGTTGGAGAGAGAGAGCTCCTTCCAAGAGGACAGCTGTGGAACCAGGCTGTGAAGAAAGTTTCAGATTGAATTCTGATACTTAAGTTAGCAGTGATTGAAGATCAACTGCAGAGAGACTCAACCCTATTGTGTTCTAAATTCAAGAAGCTTTGAAGGAAGCCAAGGAAGGTTGATCTCAGCTAAGTTCTTCCAAGAACTCATCAAGAAACCTATCAACTCTTCTCTCTTATTCTGAGTTGTAGGTATATACATTGTATTTTTAATTTCTTGTAGGATCCTTAGGGATCTGAGTTGTAAGCCTGAAATTATAAAGGCTGAGTGGTAGGGCCTGCGTGCCTGAGTGTAGGAAATTAATTTCTCTGAGTGTAGGCCTTGTGGCTGAGTGTAGGTCTTTGTGAAGACTGAGTGGTAGGGCTGAGTGTCTGAGTTGTAGGAGTGGGATCACTCTAAGCTGTAGGAACCTATTTGGGGTTCTGAGTGTAAGATCTGAGGATCTGAGGAATAGTGGAGGAGTTTGGCCGAATCTAGTACACTACTAGATAGGCGAAGTGGGAAAGTGGATGTACCCAGACCTTGGGGAACCACTATAAAACTGTGTGTACTCTGTGTGTGTATGATTCTGTGGATGTTGTTTTATGTTCTGTGAAATCTGTGATTAAATCTGCCTAAAAGTTTAAAAAGATTAAGGTCACCTATTCACCCCCCCCCCCCCTCTAGGTGATTAGGTACAATTTCTTTCAAGTGGTATCAGAGGCAGGTTTCTCAAAAAAAAGGACATAACTGTCTGAGTAAAAGATCCTGTTGGCAGATTCAGTATAATCAACTGCAGAATCAAGAAAATCAAGAAAATGGGTTCCACAGAGAATCACAAAGAACTTGGATCCATGAAGTTGCCAATCTGTAGAAAGGAGATTTTTGGCATCTGGAAAGAAAGGGTTAGACTATTTATGGAAGCCTCTGACCCTAGAATTTATATTACTGTTAAAGAAGGGTCATATGTGCCAATGAAGGTATCTATGTTGGATGCAAATCAGAGAACTCCAAAAGACTATTCTGAAATGATCAAGGATGAGATTATTCTGGCCACTATGGACAAGAGGGCCCAGAATATTATTGTGAGTGCAACAGATGATGCCACATTCCAGAATTTGATTCACTGTAAAACATCAAAGGAAATGTGGGACACACTGATAGTGTACATGGAGGGCTCTGAAGAAGTTAGACAGGACATAAAGTCTTTACTAAATCAGGAGTATGAAAGTTTCAGACAAGGCAGGTCTGATAGTATAACAGAATGCTACAAGAAATTCTATAGGATTGTCAATGAGTTGATGTGTTATGGAAGAGAATTCAGCAAGTATGAGCTGAATGATAAGTTTTTGAGATCTCTAACTAAAGACTAGGATACTAAGATTTGTGCAATAAGGGAAATGGCCAAGTTAGCAGATATTCCTCCTCCAATATTGTTTGGAAAGTTGTTATCCTATGAAATGCAGCTAATGGTTAGGAAGGAGGAAGAGAAGACTACAAGAATTGAGCATAAAGAAAGAGCTGTGGCATTCAAGACAGAAGCCACCAAGAAATATAAAAGTAAGCCTCCATCTCCACCCCCAAAAGCTGCTGAGACTGAGTCAGATGAGTCAGAAAGCAAGAATTCTGAAAACAGTGAGAGTGATGAAGATTTTGCAGCTTTCAGTAGACATTTTCAGAAGTTTCTTAAGAAGAAACAGTGGAGGTCTAAGCCATCCACTTCACAGAAGTCGTCAAAGAATGACAGGAGAAAGCCCAAGTCCAGTAGAACTACATCTTCAAAGATAGTTTGTTATTGTTGTAACAGACAAGGACATGTTGTTGCTGACTGTACAGAGAAAAAGAAAGAGTCAACTGATAAGAAGAAGACTCAGATCAAGGGCAAAAAGGAAAGGTCCTTTGTTGCTAAAAAGGACAAAAGTCTGTCAGATATGTCTTCTTCAGAAACTGATTCAGAAGATGAAGCTTACATTGGACTGTTTGCTGAAGAAGAAGAAGATGAGTTCATCCAATTAATGAACTCAATATATGAGCAAGAAGACAATCAGGGCCAGGGAATGATGGCCTTATCAGAAGGAGACAAAATTCATGAGCAGCCTGGACCTAGTCAGGTACAAAATTGTTCTGCTGATTCAATTTCTAATACTGAGTCAGATTCAGATACATCATCATCAAGTGATGAGAGTGGATCTGATTCTGAAGGAGATATTCATCAATTGATTGATGAATATAGGGTAGTGTTGCAAGCTTTAAAGAAAAGCAAATCCTTGACCAAGAGTCAGGCTAAGGAGATTGTTAATCTCAAAGTGGTTGCAACAGATTTTGATAAGTTGATTGATCAAAAACTAAATGAAATAGCCAGGCTGAAGAACATAACTGTTATTCAGATGGGGACTATAACATTTAAAAATGATCAAATCAGAAATCTGGAGATTAGTCTTCATAAAGAGAGAGACATAGTAGCAAGGTTTTCTAAACCAAAATCTCTTCTACCTTTGATAGATGAATTTGTACATCAAAAGGGTAAAACTGGATTAGGGTTTACAAAACCTGCTAGGACTGTAAAGTCCAAGTCTAAGGGCAAAACCCTAGTACTCAACAAGCCTGTTGTAGATACTACATCCAGGGTTGTACCTAAGCAAAGGTACAACAGATTTGAGTGCTGGTGTTGTGGCAAGGTAGGCCACTTTGCCATAGAATATTGGCACAATTCAAGTGCCAAGGTGAGTAGAAATTTGCCTGCTAGAAAAGCTACAGGTAGTTTTGTTAAGAGGCAAACTAACCAGCACCATGGACCCAAGAATTCTTTGGGTTCTAAGGTTAACTAATCTGTATTGCAGGTGAGTCCAAGTGACCATGCCCCAATATGGTACTTGGACAGTGGATGTTCCAGGCACATGACTGGAACTAGGGGATTGCTAAAGGACTACAAACCAATCAAGGATGGTCCTAAAGTCACCTTTGTTGATTCTGAAAAAGGAATCATCAAAGGTTTTGGTAACATTTCTAGCAACCTTATTACAATTACTCATGTGGCTTATGTTAAAGGTTTGAAACACAACCTCATTAGTATAAGTCAACTGAGTAATTTAGGATATGACATCTCATTTGTCAAAAATGGTTGTCATATCAGGAGATCAGATGATCAAGAGATCATTCTGACTGGTTATAGGAAGAGAAATGTCTATTGTCTAGACATTATGTGTGAGAACAATATTTCTCTTGTATGTCTTGTAGCTGATGAGAAAGTCTCTCATTGTGTCAAATGGCACAAGAGGCTAGCCCATTTAACTACAAGACAATTGGCCAACTCTATAGCAAAGAGTTAGTGAGGAATGGTCCTTAGGTTAAGTGTATTAAAGATGGGATATGCTCAGCTTGTCAAAAGGGCAAGCAGACTAGATCCACCTTTAATAGCATTGAAAACAAAGATGCTGTGAGGTGCTTATACCTCTTGCATATGGATCTTTTTGGTCCTATGCCAGTTCACAGCCTAGGTAGGAAAGTCTACACATTTGTGGTTATAGATGACTACTCAAGGTTTTCCTGGGTGTTCTTCCTTAGACAGAAATTTGAAACTCCAAGTATCTTATACAGATTTATTAAACAAATTCAGAATGAATTGAACAGTACAGTGGTAAAAATCAGAAGTGACCATGGTACTGAATTTCAGTCTGACAGTATGACAAAACTGTGTGAAGAATTTGGGATATTTCAGGAATTTTCTTCACCAAGAACACCTCAGCAAAATGGCATTGCTGAAAGGAAAAATAGAACCTTGATAGAGGCTGGTAGAACCCTATTAAGTGACACATCTCTCCCAGAATATTTCTGGGCTGAGGCAGTAAACACTGCATGCCATGTAATTAATAGGGCTACTATCACCAAAAGTCACAACAAGACCCCCTATGAGATTGTGAAAGGCAGAAAACCAAACTTATCCTATTTCAGGATCTTTGGTTGTAAATGTTATATACTTAACAATGGTAAGTCTTACTTAACCAAGTTTGCTGCCAAATACCAAGAGGGGATCTTTGTTGGGTACAACAACAATAGTAAGGCTTATAGGGTCTACAACTTGACTACTCAAGTTGTAGAGGAGTCAGTACATGTAGTGTTTGATGAAGATATACTCATTAACAATGAATTGTCTAGAAGTATTTGCAGCTCCACATGTGTGACTAAGAAGATGGACAAGCTCACTATTGAAGAAGGATCTACTGCAAGTCAGCATGTGGATGATAGTGGCTGCTGTCCAGGGGGAGTACTAGATGCACCTGATGTAGAAGAAGATCAAGGGGTGCAGCTAGTTGAAGAAGCTAAAGGAGTACAACCTGAAGACAGGCTGCCTCCAGCTAATAGACATCTAAAAGATCATCCAACAAATCAAATTATTGGTGATCTCATACAAGGGGTACAAACAAGGAGCAGAAATCTAAGTTCAGTACTCTACTCCAGTTTTCTATCCCAAGTGGAGCCAAAGAGATTTGAAGAAGCTATCCTAGACCCTCATTGGATTGAGGCTATGCAAGAGGAACTGAATCAGTTCAAGAGATGCAAAGTCTGGGAGCTTGTTCCTAAACCAAAAGACCACAACATAATTGGAACTAAGTGGATCTTCAGGAACAAGATGGATGAACATGGAGTGATTATAAAGAACAAAGCAAGACTGGTTGCAAAAGGATATAGGCAGGAAGAAGGTATTGACTTTGATCAGACCTTTGCTCCAGTAGCCAGACTGGAGGCCATAAGGATGTTCTTGGCCTATGCAACCTATCAAGGGTTTAAAGTATACCAAATGGATGTTAACTTAGCCTTTCTGAATGGAAATCTGAAGGAAGAAGTTTATGTGGAACAGCCGTCAGGTTTTATTGATTCAACTAAACCTAATTATGTTTATAGACTTAGGAAGGCTTTGTATGGGTTAAAGCAAGCCCCTAGGGCTTTGTATGAAACCTTGTCTAGTTTTCTCATTGAGAATAAATTCACAAGGGGGAAAATAGACAAGACTCTATTCCTTAGGGAATCCAGAGGCAAGATCATACTAGTCCAAATATATGTAGATGACATCATATTTGGGTCTACTGAAAATAGTCTTTGCAGAAAGTTTGCAAAACTTATGCAAGGACAATTTGAAATGAGTAGTATGGGGGAACTTAAGTTCTTCTTGGGTCTCCAAGTTAGACAGACTGAGAATGGTTTATCCATATGCCAGTCTAAGTTCACTCTAGAATTGATAAGGAAGTATGGTATGGAATCATCCAGTACCATGAAAACTCATATGGGGTCAAGTATGTCTCTTAGCAAAGATGATGCAGGGAAACCTGTAGATAAGACTTTATATAGATGGATAGTTGGCTCCCTATTGTATTTCACTGCAAGTAGACCAGATATCATGTATGCTACATGTCTCTGTGCTAGGTACCAAGCTTGCCCTAAAGAATCTCATTTGACAGCAGTCAAAAGAATACTGAGATATCTTAAGGGCACTCCTTATCTAGGCCTTTGGTACCCTAAGAATGGAGACTTTGAACTGACAGGTTATTCAGATGCAGATTTTGCAAGCTGTAAGGAAGATAGGAAAAGTACAATTTCTTTCAAGTGGTACAACAGGTACCTGTCAATTCCTAGGTGGAAGACTGATTTCATGGAGTAGCAAGAAACAAACAAGTGTGGCTATCTCCACAGCAGAATCTGAATATGTTGCTGCAGGAAGTTGATGTGCTCAACTTATATGGATACAACATCAGCTAGAAGACTATGATATACAAGTAAGTAGAACACCTCTATTTTGTGATTCTACTAGTGTTATTTCTATTGCAAACAATCCTGTCTCCCATAGTAGGACTAAGCATATAGAAATAAAATACCATTTTCTAAGGGAACATGTGGAAAAAAGAGATATTTCACTAGAATATATAAATACAGATAATTAACTAGCTGACATGTATACTAAGCCCTTAGATGAAACCAAATTCAATAGCTTCAAAATTGAATTAGGTATGATAAACTTAGAATAAGTTTTCAAAAATTGGCTAAGTAAAATGGTGTCGACACATAGAGTTGTCTCTGTCGACACAGAAAAGTGGTGTCGAAATTTCAGAGAAATGGTGTCGACACATCTAGACAGTCAGTGTCGACACTTAAGAGAATTAGTGTCGACACATAAATAGTAGGTCTCGACACATCCAAGGTGGTGTCGACACTCAGGATTTATTCAACATTAGTCTGGTAAAGTCTCGACTAAGTGTCGAGCTAAGCGGTGTCGACACATAAACAAGTGTCGACACATATATTCTGTCGACTATACTTGTGTCGACACATAGTTGTCGAGATATTATAAGTCTGTGTCGACACTTATCAACAGTATCGACACAATTTAAGTATTTTGACGCGCCCTTTCATCTTCGATTCTAGAAAGGTTTAAATAGGTTTTCGTCATTGTCTGTCGACACGCTCACCAAAGTTTCGAGACCAAACTTGTGTGTCGACATCTCTCTTCTCTAGATTCAAATTTCTTCAAACCCTAATGGCGCCCAAGCTAGAAGAGAATGTAAATGAAGGATATGAACTCGTACGGCATGCTTTTGATAACGCGGAACCAGAGATCAAAGGCGTGATAACCCTAATAGAAGAGACAGGGTTAGAATTTCTTGTTTCCGAACCGACCAAGATATGGAAGAAAGAAGTCCTGGAATTTCTGAATGCAGCAACCCTAGATGAATCAGGACTCAAAATTAAGTCAAGAGTTCATGGGGCAAAGGTGAAGGTCTCTCCTAAGAGTCTGAGAAAGGTACTTGAACTAACTAGGACTAAGGAAGAAGAAGATGTTTCTGCTATTAAGACTAGAGAAGCATTGACATGGTGTGGTTTGGACTCCAACATGAAAATTGGATTTGTGTTCAATAGAAAGGGAATGAATATGCAAGGCAAATTTCTATCTAAAATTGTTGGCAAGGTTATCATGAGCAAGCCTGGAGGCCATGACAGAATCTCAACTCACATGTTTAGCCTCATGACAAGGATAATATTCAAACTAGATACTGATTGGTCTGCAGATGTGTTTGAGAAGATCAAAGAGAGTATGAAGAAGCCCAATTTGGGTAGAATACTAAGTCTATACCTAGCTAGTAGTATAGCAGAGGTAATGAACCAAGCTGCAGGTTCAAAGATTAACCACATGAGGAAGATGGATATGAGAATCTTCTCTAGGTGGGATAGAGTGTTAACCAAAGAAATGCCAACTCCTGAGAAGGTAACACCCCAGAAAAAGAAGAAGAAGACAGCCCCTGTAGCTCAAGAATCATCAAGCAGCTCTGAAGAGCATGTAGTGTTCACTCCTGATGAAGAAGAAACTGGAAATACTGGACAATCTCCAGCAGGACAAGAAGATGTAGAGAGGCAGGGGGAGCTACCACAAGCAAGCCCAATTCACCAGGATTCAATCCAGGGGGAGCCTCTACTTGTGGATGAGCCAACTCCACTAGAGAGTGAACAAGCTACCCACACAATACTTGAGGTAATAACTGAAATTAATGAATTAGATTTCCCTATTGAGGATGATGTTTTGTCTGATTCATTACCTAATGTTAATCAGCAAACACAAACACATAGCCAACCCTAAGATGTTGTCATGGAGGACACATCTGTTGCTGGTCAAGTTGTTGATGAGTTAAGAGTTTCTCCACCCCATCCACAACAGGAATTTACCCTAGAAGAGCTATTCCCAGAACTTCTACAAATAGATTTTGAGAAAGAGAAAGCTGCTGCTGAGGGGGAGAAGGCCCATGTTGAGGGGGAGCATGTAGAGATTATAGAAGAAACTGCAAGCAAAGAACCTGAAGTGCCAAAGGATGCTGAGCAGGTTCCTAGGACTGACAAGGATTTACCTTCAAGCCCTAAGGACAGGGTTGAAATTGCTAGCACATCTGCATCAGAAGATGAAGAGGCTGCAAGAGCAAAGAAGAGGAAATTCCAAGTCTTTAAGAGATGGAGCCAGAATTACAAAAAGGCTTTACAAACAATTGCACCACAGCCTGCACCACAGCCAGCCCCATCTACAGATTTCAGTTCACTGATGGTGGCTTTACAAATTGAGCTAGATGAGCAAAGGCAAGCTCTGGAAAAATATGTGGATGAAGGACATAAGTCATTGCAGTTTGATCTGACCCAAGACATAGTGTCAATCAGATTTGAAATGAATCTGAACAAGGAAGAGATGACTGACTGCTTTCATAAAGGAGGGAATGCAGTAGTCTATCTGGCCACTCATCAGGAGAAGATCAAAACTCAAGTAGATGATATTACAGTGAAGCAAGGCTATGTCCTGGAGAACCAGCTGAGAATGAATGATAATCTCACTGCTTCACACAATGCAATAGTCACAGAAATGAAGAATATAGCTTATGGTCAAACTGCAGCTCTGACTACAGCCAAGGCAGAATTTGATAAAGCATTACAAGTAGGTATCACTGTTGTTACTTCTGCACTTCAGGATTCCCAGAAGTTAATAACTGAAAAGCTCCAAAGGTTGAAACCTTTCTATAAAGATGGAGTAAATTACCCAAATGCACAAATCAGATTTCAGAAAGATGATCTAAGAGATCACATTGAAAGAGAAGTCATAAAGGGGGAGAGGGTGTTAGTCAAAGCAGGCTCTAATCATGCAAAGTGGATTTCAAATTCCATCAGAGCCACCCTTGGATATCCTCCATTATGTGATGATGACAATGTTGCAGAGTCTGGAATTAATCCTGCATATCTTGGAGGGGAGCAAGCTGAAGTGGCTCAAGTAATATACCCTCCACCAGACTTTGATATGATACATCAAGACATACAATCAATGTATAGCCCTCCTGGGGGAATTCAGAAGGTCATCATAGAGAAAGTGGTTCAGCCAGTGCCAGAGGCTATACTGAAAGAACAAGAGGCTTTGCAGAAAGAATAAGAAGCCCAATTATCTAAGAAGAGATTCAGGGAGCAAGCTGAATTGAGGCCTGATTTTGAACAGTGGAGCCCCACTTCCAGGAATATTATCTTGACTGCATGGAAGGCTGCCAAGGACAATATCCAGGATAGAAACAAGTGGTATTCTAAACTGGAGTGGAGGAAGCATGAGACCAGACAAGAGGCAATTGTGCAATATAGAAGAAAGGCTAAGATGGGAAAGCTACCTCCTACTGCCCAGGAGCCTAGCAAGTACTTTCCAAAGCCTTATCATTACTTTGAAAGACAGAAGATCAAAGCTGAAGATTTGAAAAAGAAGGATCTTAAAGGAAAGAAGCCTGCTGCTGCTGAAGATACTGAAGCCCTAGTCCAAGCAAAGATATAATCAGGGAAGGGCATTGTGATCAAGGAGCCTGAGCAGCAATAGGATAGAATTTTTCTTTAGTTTACAGTTGTAATCATTTGATTTTAAACTCTCTGTAAACTTTTGAATAATGAATATGTTGAAGTTGTTAGAACAATGTGATATATGTTAAATCTATTACATTACTGTTCTGAGATATTTGTGAATACATGTTTTGTTTATACATGTTTATGTACTTACCCTGTTATATAATCTTGTTTTACATCATACTGTGATTTTGTTATGTATGGTGTATATCATTGACTAAGGGTTATGACTTCTCCAAATAGGGGGAGATTGTTGGGTACATTGGAATAAATGTACCTGATTTGAAGAAGCCTCACCCTACTCAATGATATACATCAAAATGTATTTGATGTGTTTTGAGTTTAGTTGTTCAGGTTAAGTATTTGCAGGGAAAGCTGAAAAGTTTCTAAGTCCATGTGTCGACACCCAGAAGAAAAGTTTCGACACTTAAGAAGACTTGTGTCGACACCCAAAGAAGCAGTGTCGACACTTGGAGTAATTGTGTCGACACCAGGGATGCAAAGTCGACAACAGAAGGAAAGTGTCGACATATACAGGCTGTGTCGACACACAATGAAGAAATGTCCAGTGAAGCAGTGTCAACACTTAGAAGTAGTGTCGACACCCAGAGGAACTTTGTCGACATCAGAAAGTGTCGACACTAGGAGGCTGTGTCGACACTCAGCAAAACATCAACAAAGTTCAAGTACAAGTGTCGACACTTGGAGGCTGTGTCGACACTCAGCAAACGTTCAACCAATTCTAAGTACATGTGTCGACACAAAGGTGATGTGTCGACACTCAGCCAAAGTCTCAACACATGAAGAATGTGTCGACACAAAGGATCAGTGTCGACACACAGCCAAAGTCTCAACACACGAAGAATGTGTCGACACAAAGGATCAGTGTCGACACACAGCAAAAGTCTCAACACATGAAGAAAGTGTCAACACTAGGAGGCTGTGTCGACACTCAGAAAATTTCAATGAAGTCTAAGTACAAGTGTCGACACTAAGAAGATGTGTCGACACTCAGCAAGTATCAACACAGAAGGCATGTGTCGACACTAAGAAAATGTGTCGACACTCAGCAGGTATCAACACAAGAAGATGTGTCGACACAAAGGAGTTGTGTCGACACTTACAAGAATTCAACTAAGTACTAAAGAACAAGGAGTTGTGTCGACACACAATATCAGTGTCGACACATGTTGAAGAAGCAGTGTCGAGAAGCAAATTCTACAACACAAGGAGTTGTGTCGACACCATGAAGGCTAGTGTCGACACTTAGTCAACTTGTGTTGACACTTAGTCTATAAGTGTCGACACTTAAAGATTGACTGTCTCGACACTTTCAGACAGTTACAGAAAATTCAAGAAGTGACTGGATGACTTGATAGCTGACATTCCAGCCGGTCTACTACAACTGTCAGAGATGTCAGAAAGTTGTTAGGGACTGGATCAGCCGGTCAGCATGAAGGAAGCCTATATAAAGGCTTATTATGTCAACAGAAGCAGATGATCAACAACAATCAAAGAAGAGTTGGAGATCAAGCAATTCCTTGAAGAATCAATTCAAGTGAAGATCTAAGTAGTTGGAGAGAGAGAGAGCTCCTTCCAAGAAGATAGCTGTGGAACCAGCTGTGAAGAAAGTTTCAGATTGAATTCTGATACTTAAGTTAGCAGTGATTGAAGATCAGCTACAGACAGACTCAACCCTATTGTGTTCTAAATTCAAGAAGCTTTGAAGGAAGCCAAGGAAGGTTGATCTCAGCAAAGTTCTTCCAAGAACTCATCAAGAAACCTGTCAACTCTTCTCTCTTATTCTGAGTTGTAGGTATATACATTGTATTTTTAATTTCTTGTAGGATCCTTAGGGATCTGAGTTGTAAGCCTGAAATTATAATTGCTGAGTGGTAGGGCCTGTGTGCCTGAGTGTAGGAGATTAATTTCTCTGAGTGTAGGCCTTGTGGCTGAGTGTAGGTCTTTGTGAAGACTGAGTGGTAGGGCTGAGTGCCTGAGTTGTAGGAGTGGGATCACTCTGAGCTGTAGGAACCTATTTGGGGTTCTGAGTGTAAGATCTGAGGATCTGAGGAATAGTGGAGGAGTTTGGCCGAATCTAGTACACTACTAGATAGGCGAAGGGGGAAAGTGGATGTACCCAGACCTTGGGGAACCACTATAAAATTGTGTGTACTTTGTGTGTGTATGATTGTGTGGTTGCTGTTTTATGTTCTGTGAAATCTGCGATTAAATCTGTCAAAAAGTTTAAAAAGATTAAGGTCACCTATTCACCCCCCCCCCCCCCCTCTAGGTGATTTGGTACAATTTCTTTCAAGTCTCCTATAGAAATGATGTTGAAGGAGAAGCCGAATGTGGAAAACCTTCTGGTGTTTGGATCAACCTACTATGTTCACATCTCTGATTGTGGTTCTGTTATTGGCTTGTTCTCCTTATTGTAATCGGGCGGATTGGTGGTGTATCTGCGGGAAAGTCACAGACTCAGTTCGAGTCTGCAGAGTCCGTTGTGGCAGACTGAGTATTGGAGATCGCGAGATCGGTATTGGTCCTTAACCTTAATCTCTATTGATGTGGTGGGTGGTAAATGTGCTTCTTGGTGGCGGTCTGTCCTTGGAGCTGGCGATCTTGCTTCATGTCCACCGAGCTCGCGCCATGTAATTGATGGGTGGCTGGACTTGGTCACACTCTGTGACAAGTCTAGAAAATTCGCAGAGCCCGCAGTGTCTGTTGGTTGACCAGGCTGTAACACCCCCTATCCGTCGCTTAGCATATAGCAGTAGGTCCGGCCGGGGCCCGACTGATGCTTAAGATCACGGCAGTGAACCGGTCGCACAAGTAATATAAAATGGGGGTTTTCCCAATTATCGATCTCACAAGGAACAAAGTAAGGTGGAGTTAATTTCGAGGAGGACTTGAGATTGAAGTCCTTAGGTCGAAGGTATCTAAGGGGGGGTTTTGATGGTGCGGAAACAGAAAATAAAAGGCTATCAACTACTCCTATGCAACGCCGCTATGCGATGCTTCGCCAGGCGGGATGGAAGACTAGTCGGGCCGCTATGCACCGAATCGTTAGGCGGATGGAAGAGAAGGCTAGCGGATGAGGTGGTTAGAATGGCAGAATGAGGGTCGTTAGCACCTCTTCGCAACGCACGCCACTAGCAATTGCTAGTGTGGCAAGGGTGGATGGATTGTGGATGGAATATAAGGCGCAACTCAAGTAAATATAAAGAAAACATACAATCACATAGACATAATTGTACACAATGTTTACAAACTAAGCATACTTCATCAATATAAATAAAGTTAAACACCAATATTCAACAATAAAGCAAGAACAAGACAAGAGATCGACCGAATCCGAAGTCTTACTGAGGATTCACGGTTGGAATCGTCGGGTTGTCATTCCGCGTCCAAGCTCGGTCCTCAACTGCTTCCGGGATAGAGAAGGGCTGTCACCACCTTCCAATGGCCCGTCTTCTTCGTCTCACGATAGCGGACGAAGTTTGCTAGCTTTCCTTTGCTTGATGGCTATGGCGTCAAACCCTACTTGAAGCTCACGGATGAAGGATGAGGCCGAGAGGAAGCTCCGGCTTGGATTTGGCGGTGAAAGCTTGCCCGGAGCACCTCCCTAGGGTGGAAGATGAAGGGGAATGGCGGAGAAGGCGGAAAACGGCGGAGGAAATGGGCGATCTGCGGATCTTCGTGCGGATCTCCGAATTAGGGCGAGACCTGCACTATTTATACAAAAGCAGAAATGAACAATGCGCATGATCACAGGCGCACGACCAGTGGTCGTGCGCACTATGTCCTATGCTCATGCGCACTGGCATGGAATAACAGGAAGAAGAACTGGGATACTGCGCACGAGTAGTGGCGCACGACCAGTGGTCGTGCGCACTAAGTCCAATGATCGTGCGATTATCCAGACAGGACTCCAGAAATGAGGAATCAATGCACACGATCAGTGGCGTACGACCGGTGGTCGTGCGCAGTATGTCCAGTGGTCGTGCGCTTACCCCAGGCTGATTCTGGAAAACGTAGAGTAGTGCGCACGATCAGGGGCGCACGACCAGTGGTCGTGCGCATTAGATCCCATGATCGTGCGCAGTATTCCTGTTTCACCACCATCCCGGAACACGCACACGACCCCTGTACCGAATAGGAAAAGCAATCACTGATATGTGCAGACATTCCATGCAATAACAAAAAGGAGTACAAACTATAAAAACAACAAAATACACAACCATGGGCATAAATGTGCACTTCCTATGGAAATAAAGATAAGATGAGATATGAATGAAATAGAACTAAAAGTGAAGTGCAAACGCGTTAAAACTAGCCCAGATGAGTCCAAAAATAGGTATATAAAGTGGACTCATCGCACCCCCAGACTTAACTGTTTGCGCGTCCCGAGCAAACAAAATCTAAGCAGATAGGGAAAAATACTAGTTAACAAAGAAATTGCGATACGAAGTACCATACGAAGTCGCATGCTCGCGCGCGTAAAAATATAATAGAAGAAATTTCTAAGTATACAAAATAGTTTATACTTTTCACAATGCGTATCAACATTTTATTATTACTGAAAAATGGAATCACGGTGAATCATCCGGTCACGCGTAGGGAGAAAGTAGACTAATCACTAGGAGAGCATTGCCAAAGATCGGGGCTCCGGATAACCTCCAAAGGAATCCACCAATGTCGGTGACCATATGCTTGCCCTTTCGCATTCTCTCCACGGCACTGGTTTGGTTCACACATGAATCAGTAGGACTTTAGGTGAAGAGATGGGGCTTGGGTTTCGGTGAGGTAAACTAGGATAAACAAGAAGGCTATGCACCTAACCCAAAGGAGGTAGTATGAAGGGAATCCATCAGCAAACCAAAATATATGCGGGTACACCACACCCCCAGACTTAACTTTTAACATATGGGTGTGTGCACCGCCTACTCCAGATATAATCACATTTCCAAAATGATTTTCAATTTTTCTTTTCCTTTTCACTTTTTTTTTCTTTTTCTTTTTCTTTTTCTTTACAAATATTTTTCTTTTTCTTTTTCTTCATTTTATTTTCATAATTCAGCAAATATAATGTTGGAGCACATCCACATAATCACAAGTAAAATCACCACATCACATCCCAACATTAAAATGTCAACACTAAAGCTCAACTTGGGTGTGCGACTAGGATTGTCTATGAGGCTTTGGTGAATGAAGGTGGAGCTGAATCAAAAGAAGGGTAGGCACAACGGGGTTAGCGAGGACAATACGTTAGGAACGGTACAAAGCTCAACCGGGCCAAAATGATGGCCTACATCACACTCATGCATGACTAACCTATACCCATGCTTCAAGAATAGCTTGGGGCAAGTTCTTAGCCAACGAGAAAGACTATCCATCCTCCCGACTCGAGCAATATGAACCTAACGAACGTCTACACACATCCCTAAGCTACCGTCGGATTCACACCGGATTCACCAACTTTTGAGTAGAATAAAAAGTATTTACGCAATTAGAAAAATATAAAACTAAAAGCATACAGAAAAATTAAATCTACTCCAATTTATACACTAGACGAGAGCAGTTGACTAGGAACACAACAAGGCCAACATTTTACTCCGTCTCACAATCCTATGTCAGCACCATAATTTTCCCAAATCTAACGAAGAAATGAGTTTAACTCGCAGCACGCAAAAAGCTAAGCACGCGCTCATGTGGGTGCAGTGGTGTGTGATGCAATGAACTAATCAAAATATAACAAGAAAAGCTTCTAGTATGCACATGAGATGTGTACGTGCAGAAGGTAACAAAATGGCTCTCCCCCAGACTTAAACTAAACTACACAACAAATGATAGAGAAATTAAAATCATACAGAGCTAAGGGAAGAGGTTACCCAATGCTCAGTAAGTGAGCATACCAGAAGACGCGTGAAAACCCGAAGCAGTCCCGCCATACGAAGAATCAGAACCCTGCCAATGCAATTTGCCAAGAATACCTGCAGGGGTGAGCTCCGCAAAAACAAAAGGAAAATATACAAAAAGAAGTGCTAAAACTAAAATAAACAAGAAAAATAAAATGCAGAAATAAAAGATAAGTACTGGGGTTACTGTCATCCCAGCACGACTTATTCGGCTACGAAAAGGTTCTAGCTAATGGGCCTATGAAAAGAAAAATGCACAGGTAACTGTTCCAATATCTGTTTCGGTAACGGGTACCGATACGGTGATAGAACAGTTACCCCTCTACCTAAATAATAATACCTGCCCAACACAGGTAGAGGAAATAGGAAGTAGGATGAGGAGGAGGCCTGGTCCTCACTCATCTCACCACAAAACAAATCCTTGCCTAGCAAGGTATCGTCCATCACAGGCTCGCAGGAGGCGATGGCAATGGCATGAGCACAAAGCTCATCATCATCCCAACGTACCTGTGGAGACTCATCCTGCACAGGCTCAGATAAATAAGGGGGATCAAGTAATAAAAGAGAAGAAGAACTAAAATAATCAGAAATAGGGAGAGTGATCCCGGTATCACTCTCAGCAGGATCCAAGCAGAGATCACTGTCGGTGTCATATGAGTCGTATCGGGGAGAATCCGAGAACTCAAGGTCCGCGATGGTAAGTGGAACGGCCTCATCCAATAAGGACGTGCAAACCTCTGCATCGGAAAGAGGGTATTCCTCATCCCACCGGGGTGCGTAAAAATGTTCCGAAGATCCACCGTCTCCGTCGGAGATAGAGGAATCATCATGCCACTTCGGCGCAACCTCAGGCACCGAATCATCAACAAGTATGGCCTCATCAACCGACTCACAAGAAAATGGAGTAGCACAATCCGGCAAAAATTACGGAGGGGCAAGGCTGCTCTCAAAATCAAGCACTGAATGAGCAGGCCCCATCGCAAAATCATTCGCAGACGCCACCCCGTCGACGACCGGAACAATCTCATCGTCCCATACAGGAGCATCCATGAGTTACTGCTCCACTTTTTGTTGGCTAACACCAGAGTGATCATCATCTCTCAAGGGAAGCTCGTAAAAAGGGATCGAGGGACCCATGAAAGAGTTGTATGCGGCAAGAGATTCTTCAGTAATCTCAACGGGAAAAGAAGGAGCAAAGTGTGTTCTGTCAGTGTATGGGCCAGGCAACACCCTGGTAGGCCTGTCCACAACATTCTTCCGTGAACGGGAGGTTGTTGGGAACACGCCCTCAGAGGGAGAAGGCTTGCACAAACGAGGGCAATCCTTCAACATGTGGCCCACACCTTGACATAACAAACACCGAATGCAATGCTCGGCATTCATAGCAGCAATGGCATCGATGGATTGGCGCAAAGTGTCAAGGATACGACACTCAGCATCAGGATCCATCACAAATAAAAATAATTGCTGAAAAAGTGCTACACAGCTATAATGAAAATAGCACGGATCTGCTATCTAAATCAAAAATCAGAAAAAGGGGTAAAACGAAATAAGCAAAAAATAAAAATTCTAATAACAAAAGCAAATAATAAAAAAAATGATATGCACAAATGGAAAAGGGCTTCAATCTATTATCTCCCTCTCCAAAAACTCACACGACTGTGTTCCCCGGCAACGGCGCCAAAAACTTGATGCGTAAGATCACGGCAGTGAACCGGTCGCACAAGTAATATAAAATGGGGGTTTTCCCAAGTATCGATCTCACAAGGAACACAGTAAGGTGGAGTAAATTTCGAGGAGGACTTGAGATTGAAGTCCTTAGGTCGGAGGTATCTAAGGGGGGGTTTTGATGGTGCGGAAATAGAAAATAAAAGGCTATCAACTACTCCTATGCAACGCCGATATGCGATGCTTCGCCAGGCGGGATGGAATACTAGTCGGGCCGCTATGCACCGAATCGTTAGGCGGATGGAAGAGAAGGCTAGCGGATGAGGTGGTTAGAATGGCGAAATGAGGGTCGTGAGCACCTCTTCGCAATGCACGCCACTAGCAATTGCTAGTGCTGCAAGGGTGGATGGATGGTGGATAGAATATAAGGCGCAACTCAAGTAAATATAACGAAAACATACAATCACATAGACATAATTGTACACAACGTTTACAAACTAAGCATACTTCATCAATATAAATAAAGTTAAACACCAATATTCAACAATAAAGCAAGAACAAGACAAGAGATTGACCGAATCCGAAGTCTTGCTGAGGATTCACGGTTGGAATCGTCGGGTTGTCATTCCGCGTACAAGCTCGGTCCTCAACTGCTTCCGGGATAGAGAAGGGCTGTCACCACCTTCCAATGGCCCGTCTTCTTCGTCTCACGATAGCGGACGAAGTTTGCTAGCTTTCCTTTGCTTGATGGCTATGGCGTCAAATCCTACTTGAAGCTCACGGATGAAGGAGGAGGCCGAGAGGAAGCTCCGGCTTGGATTTGGCGGTGAAAGCTTGCCCGGAGCACCTCCCTAGGGTGGAAGATGAAGGGGAACGGCGGAGAAGGCGGAAAACGGCGGAGGAAATGGGTGATCTGCGGATCTTCGTGCGGATCTCCGGATTAGGGCGAGACCTGCACTATCTTTACAAAAGCAGAAATGAACAATGCGCACGATCACAGGCGCACGACCAATGGTCGTGCGCACTATGTCCTATGCTCGTGCGCACTGGCATGGAATAACAGGAAGAAGAACTGGGATACTGCGCACGAGTAGTGGCGCACGACCAGTGGTCGTGCGCACTAAGTCCAATGATCGTGCGATTATCCAGACAAGACTCCAGAAATGAGGAATCAATGCACACGATCAGTGGCGCACGACCGGTGGTCGTGCGCAGTATGTCCAGTGGTTGTGCGCTTACCCCAGGCTGATTCTGGAAAACGTAGAGTAGTGCGCACGATCAGGGGCGCACGATCAGTGGTCGTGCACATTAGATCCCATGATTGTGCTCAGTATTCCTGTTTCACCACCATCCCGGAACACGCACACGACCCCTGTACCGAATAGGAAAAGCAATCACTGATATGTGCAGACATTCCAGGCAATAACAAAAAGGAGTACAAACTATAAAAACAACAAAATACACAACCATGGGCATAAATGTGCACTTCCTATGGAAATAAAGATAAGATGAGATATGAACGAAATAGAACTAAAAGTGAAGTGCAAATGCGTGAAAACTAGCCCAGATGAGTCCAAAAATAGGTATATAAAGTGGACTCATCACCGACGCCGTATGCCACAGACAGACCGGGTGGTTACTCATGGAAACCATCCAACCAATCACAACGTCCTACACAGAGCATTCTAATGGAAGCAGTTTATAAAAGTTGCAAATAAGAACCCAGCACTAAAGCATGAATGTCCACTAATACAAAATAAGAATGTTATACAAATACCAACACAAGCCTTAAGGCCTTACAAAATGATTCACTTGATATTACATGGTTTACAAACCACGGCACGCAGGCCGGTCATACATGAATAAAACAGTAAACACTTCCAATTAGTCCTTCGAGGGCCGGCTTCGCAAAATTGGGCTTTAGCCCGCTATTGACCACTTGATCCAGCAGCACCTGCAAGCAACAAACCACCGCACGGTGGCAAAACAAGGCAACGGTCAGCAATGCTGACTAAATTATAACGATCCCGCCCCCAACTCGGGGCGGCGATGATCCTTCCCTGCATTTCATTAGCATAAGCGAGCAATACATAACAATATTCATTTCATCACATACGTTGGCTCGCACGGCCACATGCCCTGTGCTCTCAGAACACATTCTCAGTGAACCGGTCCATGTCATGTCAATTAAAGCCATAGACAATCCGGACTCACCACCGCCACTTTGACGGCCAAACCTATGAGCATTTTGTCTTCTTGGCCTGAGTCACGACAATTTAAGCCATAGACCGCCGAAGACCCTAATCTATGCCAACGGCAAGTGCCACGTACCCTTAGGTCTCTTTAACCGAACAACATAGAACGGGTACGATTCCATCTAACCCGTGCTCACATTGCAACGATAATTTAAGCCATACGCGCGGGTCAAACTTCCCCCGAGTCCCATTTCCATCACAATTCACATAACCCGATTATGTTCAAGTTGGCTCTCAGGCCACCAAGTTGGCAAGATCATGCATCCGCCCAGTTTTCCGGGTGCACCTTTAGGTTAATCCCCAAGGCTCCCTGTTGCAATCTACCGTGTAGAAAACCCGAAAAACAACCAATAGCACGGAGTCTTCTCCGGCATTATGCAATGCAACATCACCGATCCAGACCAACATGTCCGGGTAGGCTTCACACATCATGCCTATGTCCGTTCTCGCTTACGAACTCTATACAACGGGGACTTTACATATCTACCCGAAGGAACGCCTCCAACTCTCCACAAACTCGCGAGAGCGGGCTTCCTATGCAAAGAAGGAGAGCTACTCATGCTCAAGAAGAGAATCGTTACCCTTGCATTCCTCTTTGGCTCCATGGGAAAGTAAGCGGATGAAAAGCACCGCACTAGCTTTGCCTCCGTGGATCCGGAGTCGGCTCGTGATTTGGAGCTTCGAAGCTCATCCAATGGCCGGATCTAGCTCCTTCTTCCTTCCTTGGTTCTCCTCTCTCTCTAAGCTTTTAGAAAGATATCCACTCATGAAAAGTGAGGGTTTCTAAGTCCAATCCCGGGTATATCCCTTCAGGAACAACCCCCAGTCGTTGGATCATCAAATAAAGAAATGAACGGCTTTGATTCGGGACTGAAATGCCCAATCTGGACCGCACACGGCCTGGCACACGCCCGTGTCCAGGGCTGTGTGCCTCATTCGCCGTCAAAATCGGCGCGCCTGGAACAACACACGGGTATCGAACACGCCCGTGTTCGACCTAACACGCCCGTGTTCCACCAGACACGGCTGTGTGGCCAGCCGTGTACCCCCATTGTTTTTCCCCGAAAACAACCCGAGCACTGCACGGGTTCTAGGACAAGCCCGTGTCCTTTCCCGTGTCACCTCAACACGCCTGGGCTCCAGGCCGTGTACACGGTCTTGACACTCGACACTTCGTCGAGCGAAGATCGTCGACCTGATGACACGGCCTTGGACACGCCCGTATCCTAGGCCGTGTGCCTTGTCTCGACACATCGTCGAGCAAAGTTCGTCGACTCCCCGGGACGAGTGTCGACACGGGTCTACACGGCCTGCGACACGCCTGTGTCGCAGGCCGTGTGCCATGTATCGACACTTCGTCGAGCGCAATGTCGACTTCACGGGCTGAGTGTCGACACGGGTTGACACGCCCTGCGACACGCCCGTGTCGCAGGCCGTGTGCCCTGTCTCGACAAAATGTCGAGCGAAATTCGTCGACACCCTGGGCCGATCGTCGACACGGCGTTGACACGCCCTGCGACACGCCCGTGTCGTAGGCCGTGTTCTCTGCTCGACATTCCTCGACTCCAAAATCGTCGACCTCTCGACCAACTTGACAACACAAGCCTGACACGCCCTGGGACATGCCCGTGTCCCAGGCCGTGGGCCTCCTGCCAGAACCCAAAACTGGCCCAAAACATCACCCGTCGCTCCTTTGAGTTTCGGGGCGTTACAACTCTCCCCCTCTTAAAATAATTTTGTCCATGAAATTATATAAAGGAAAGACATGTACAAAACCAAAATTTGTACCTGAGCAGAACAACTTCGGATACTCATCAAGCATAGTCTGCTCTCGCTCCCAAGAGAGCTCCTCACGACCGCAATTGTCCCACCGGACCTTGACCATCCTGATCTCTTTATTGCGTAGTCGCTTGACCTCCGAGCCCTCAATCCAAACGGGCTTGACCTTTGTCGTCAGCCCACTATCCACCGGCACTTGATCAACCGCGATCACTTACGTAGGCTCTTACACCACCTTTCGAAGCACTGAAATATGGAATACATCATGTAATCAACCAAGCTCCACTGAAAGCTTCAACCGATAGGCCGCTTCACCAACTCGCTCCAGAACCTCAAACAGCCCAAGGTACCTCGGGCTTAGATTTTTCAATCGCCGCACCCGCGAGACACCCTTGAACGGCTTGATCTTTAAGTATACATAATCGCCCACAGCGAACTCCACATTCCTGTGCTTGGCATTATAGTACTTTGCTTGCCGGTCCTGAGCGATAAGCAACCTTTCCTGAATGGTTCTCACCAAAGAAGTAGCATCCTCCACTTCCAATCGCTTATACAACTTTGACTCACCCGTTTCTAACCAAGACAACGGCGTGCGACATTTTCTACCATATAGGGCCTCGAATGGCACCATCTGAATACTCGCTTGGTAGCTATTGTTGTATGCGAACTCCACCAAATAAAGGTGGTATTCCCATTGCTTTTCGAAATCCAAGACACACATGTGGGGCATGTCTTCCATGGTTCTATTGACCCTCTCGGTCTGCCCATCCGTTTGCGGATGGAAGGCTGTGCTAAATTTCAACTTTGTTCCCAACATTTGCTGTACTAGCCTCCAATCATTGGATGTGAACCGCCCATCTCGGTCACTCACGATGCTGCGGGGCACACCATGAAGCCGCACTATGTTATCCACATAAAGCTTTGCCAACTTCTCCACCAGGTCATCCTTCCTATGCGGAATAAAATGTGACACCTTCGTTAACCGATCAACAACCACCAAAATGGCGTCGTTCCCCTTTTGTGACCTTGGCAAACCGTGCACAAAGTCCATAGAGATGTTGTCAAATTTCCACTCCAGAATAGGCAAGGACTTAAGAAATCCTCCCGGCTTTTGGCACTCCGCCTTCACCAAGGCGCAAGTTTGGCACTTCGCTACGTATAGCGCCACATCCTTCTTCAAACCCAGCCACCAAAACAGTTTCTTGACATCGCGGAACATCTTTGTGCTACCCGGATGAATCGAGTACTTGGTATGGTGCGCCTCGTACAACAACTCCACCCGCAAATTACCCACACTTGGGACGCACAGACGATCGTCTTTCCGAAGCAATCCGTCCTCCACGACTAATTGGGAATTTGACCCATCAAGAGCCTCTACCATGAACTGCTTCATATGAGTATCCATATCCAAAGCATGTCGAATACGATCAGCCAGGTCATATTGGACTTCAGTCCAATTCAGAACTGCTTCAGCACTTGATTGCCTGTCCACACAAACAATCTCCAACGCCTCCAACTCCCGCACCAACCGCTCACCATGCACCGATAGCCAATTGGCTTGAGCTGGGGCTCGGCGACTCAATGCGTCCGCAACCGCATTCCCTATACCAGGCACGTAGTGGATTTTGCATGTATAGTCCCCCAGGAACTCCATCCATCTACGCTGCCGCAAATTCAGATCCTTTGATCAAACAGATATTTCAGGCTCTTATGATAGGTATAGATATCAATCTTCATACCGTACAAATAGTGTCTCCACAGCTTCAAGGCAAAAATAACGGCCGCTAACTCCAAGTCATGGACCAGATAGTTCCTTTCATGCACTTTCAGCTGTCTCGAGCCATAAGCTATTACACTTCCGTGTTGCAGTAGTACGCAACCCAAACCGCTGCCCGAAGCATCACTATAAATCTCATAGCCTTCGGTCCCACATGGCGAACTC
Organism: Platanthera guangdongensis; assembly: GCA_039583875.1. Classification (NCBI taxonomy): domain Eukaryota; kingdom Viridiplantae; phylum Streptophyta; class Magnoliopsida; order Asparagales; family Orchidaceae; genus Platanthera; species Platanthera guangdongensis. The sequence goes on along the minus strand of CM077153.1, from coordinate 165,547,204 downwards.
AGCACAGGCGCCGTGTTCAACCGACACTTCAACTCCTCAAAAGCTCGCGCGCACTCCGGCGTCCAAACAAACTTATGCTCCTTCCTTGTCAGAGTAGTGAGAGGTAACGCTATCCGCGAGAAGTTCTCTACGAAGCGCCTATAATAGCCGACAAGCCCCAAAAAGCTCCGGACTTCCGCTACCATAGTAAGCGCAGGCCACTCCCGTATCGCAACAATCTTCGCCGGATCCACAGGAATACCCTCTCCACTCACTATATGCCCGAGGAACGCCACTAAGGGTAGCCAAAACTTGCACTTCGAGAACTTGGCATACAACTGATTTCTCCTTAGCGTCTCTAGAACCAAATGAAGATGCTTGAAGTGATTTTCCTCACTTTGCGAGTACACCAAAATATCGTCAATGAAGACGATCACGAAATGGTCCAAGTACTCCCTGAAAGTCATGTTCATCAAATCCATGAACACTGACGGCGCATTAGTCAACCCAAACGGCATGACCGTAAACTCATAATGCCCGTATCTCATACTAAACGCTGTCTTTGGGATATCACTCTCCCTTATTCGCAGCTGATAGTACCCTGACTTGAGATCCAACTTCGAGTACACCGTCGACCCGACCAACAGATGAAAAAGATCATCGATTTGGGGGATTGGGTACTTGTTCTTCTCCGTCAACTTGTTGAGCTCCCGATAATCAATACACAGCCTCAAGCTTCCGTCCTTCTTCTTAACAAAGAGGACCGTTGCGCTCCAAGGCGAAGAACTCGGGTGCACATACCCTTGCTCCAACAACTCTTGCAGTTGAACTTTCAGCTCCGCCATTTCTTTAGGCGCTAGCCGATAAGGAGATCGTGACACAGGCTTTGCACCTGGCACTAGCTCAATCGTGAAATCTATCTCCCGCTAAGGCGGGGCTCCAGGAAGATCTGCGGGGAACACATCAGCGTATTCCGATACCACTGAAATACTATCCAACGCGTGCTTCAGTTTTGCAACCTCCACTAGTGTAAAGAACAGTTCTACACTGACACGAACCGCCTTCAGCACCTGAAGAGCAGACATCAACGTCTTGCTCGACCCCTTTAAGCCCGTAAAAGTCATCTCACGACTTGCCCCCAGCTTGACTTCCTTGCGACCGCTGTCAATATAGGCCTGCTGCTCCGAGATCCAGTCCATGCCAAATATAACGTCGAACTCCACCAATGGAAGTAACGATGCTTGCAGGTCGAACTCCTGATTCCCAATACGAATCTTAACATCGCAGATCCTATCCGCTCGCATCGAACACCCATTGGGCAACAACACATCCAACTTATACTTCGCCATCGAAGAAGGGACTCTGATGCGTGATATAAATCCTTCGGACAAGAAGGTGTGTGAAGCTCCCGTATTGAAGAGTGCCCGTGCCGGATTTTCACAAATCAAAACAAATCCTAAACAAGCAGGGGTAAGGTAACATGTTCATAACAAGTATTTAAGGAAATTGACTTGCTATATATTAAACCGTACCTCTCACCACATCATCTTATTTGATGGCCTCCTGTTGGACAAGATTATACACCCTTGGTTGGGCCGGAGCATAGTGGGACGCGGTCGACTCCACCGCCTTTCCCTTCTCTTCATAAGTCTCTCTCGGCCTTCTCTCGGACTTAGGACGTCCGCTCCAACAGTCACGGGCAAAATGCCCCGTCTTGCCACAAGTAAAACACGTGCCCGGGGTCCGACTCGTAGTAGCCCCAGAAGCACCAGAAGGAGCTGTACCCGAAGTCCTATGCTTCTTGAAAGACCTCCGATAGCCGGACTTTGAAGTAGTCGGCACTTTGAATTCAGATTTTCTATCACCCAAGCTTTTCTTTGCTTGTACAATCTTCATGTCCTTCTCCAAGGACCAGGCAGTATTGACCAAGGTTAAGAAACCCTGCGTCATCGGCCCCGAGAGTAGCAACCTCAACTCATCTCTCAACCCTTCATAGAAGCGATTAGTCTTGCGCTCCTCATCCACAATAGTGGAGCTAGCATAACGACTCAGACGAGTAAACTCGTGGAGATATTCATCCATGCTCCTCTCACCCTGAACCAACTTCAGAAACTCATTCTCCAACGCTATCCTCTGCGTCGAAGGGAGGTATCTAGCCAAGAACAATCTCGAGAACTCCTCCATTGAGACATCAACAAGTTGCCTACCTCTCAACAAGTGCAGCTCCAATCCTTCCCACCACATTCTCGCTTCACCGTCCAGAAGGAACGTAGCGATAGTGGTCATTTGCCACTCCTCCGTCTCCGTTGCTGTCATGACTCTCTTCACCCTGGAGAGCCAGTCTTCAGCTTGAGATGGGGTTCCCAACCCCGAGAATATAGGAGGATTAAAGCTCATAACATGCTTAAGCTGTTTTTCGGTTACCCTCCTTGGCACCACCGGTTCCACAACCACTTGCTCCACTCTCCTCGGCTCAGCCTCTTGAAGAGGTTCCTGCTCCATCACAGGAGCGGGCTGCTGTGTTTGCCTTGCAGGCTGCGCATTTATCACGGCCAACACCGCTTCAGCCACCAATCGTATGTTCTCAGCCGATAGAGGTGTTGCAGGAGCAACATCTGGTGCACTGCTAGCCTCAGAAACTCGACATTCCGACGGCCCAACACCACTTCTGGTCACCTATAGTGGTACAAAACACCGTTAAGCGACCAAAGAAAATTGCAAACAGCAATTATAGGAACACGCAGGTTCCTCAAACACGTGTATTTTCATTCCTAAGTGGACATTCATGTGTTCTTTTACCGTTATAACGATGACGCACACAATGTGCTCACCACCCCTTAAAAAGAATTCGCCCACGAATTCATTTTAAGCCCGACCAAAACCAGTAGTCTGATACCAAATTGTAACACCCCCTATCCTTCGCATAGCATATAGCAGTAGGTCCGGCTGGGGCCCGACGCCGTATGCCACAGACAGACCGGGTGGTTACTCATGGAAACCATCCAACCAATCACAACGTCCTACACAGAGCATTGTAGCGGAAGCAGTTTATAAAAGTTGCAAATAAGAACCCAGCACTAAAGCATTAATGTCCACTAATACAAAATAGGAATGTTATACAAATACCAACACAAGCCTTAAGGCCTTACAAAATGTTTCACTTGATATTACATGGTTTACAAACCACGGCACGCAGGGCGGTCATACATGAATAAAACAGTAAACACTTCCAATTAGGCCTTCGAGGGTCGGCTTCGCAAAATTGGGCTTTAGCCCGCTATTGACCGCTTGGTCCAGCAGTACCTGCAAGAAACAAACCACCGCACGGTGGCAAAACAAGGCAACGGTCAGCAATGCTGACCAAATTATAACGATCTCGCCCCCAACTCAGGGCGGCGATGCTCCTTCCCTGCATTTCATTAGCATAAGCGAGCAATATATAACAATATTCATTTCATCACAGACGTTGGCTCGCACGGCCACACGCCCCGTGCTCTCAGGGCACATTCTCGGTGAACCGGTCGATGTCACGTCAATTAATGCCATAGACATTCCGGACTAACCACTGCCACTTTGACGGCCAAACCTATGAGCATTTTGTCTTCTTGGCCTGGGTCACGACAATTTAAGTCATAGACCGTCGAAGACCCTAATCTATGCCAACGGTAAGTGCCACGTAACCTTAGGTCTCTTTAACCGAACGACATAGAACGGGTACGGTTCCATCTAACCCGTGCTCACATCGCAACGACAATTTAAGCCATATGCGCGGGTCAAACTTCCCCCGAGTCCCATTTCCATCACAATTCACATAACCCGGTTATGTTCAAGTTGGCTCTTAGGCCACCAAGTTGGCAAGATCACGCATCTGCCCAGTTTTCCGGGTGCACCTTTGGGTTAATCCCCAAGGCTCCCTGTTGCAATCTACCGTGTAGAAAACCCAAAAAACAACCAATAGCACGGAGTCTTCTCCGGCATTATGCAATGCAACATCACCGATCCAGACCAACATGTCCGGGTAGGCTTCACACATCATGCATATGTCTGTTCTCGCTTACGGACTCTATACAATGGGGACTTCACATATCTTCCCGAAGGAACACCTCCAACTCTCCGCAAACTCGCGAGAGCGGGCTTCCTATGCAAAGAAGGAGAGCTACTCATACTCAAGAAGAGAATCGTTACCCTTGCGTTCCTCTTTGACGCCATTCAAAAGTAAGTGGATGAAAAGCACCGCACTAGCTTTGCCTCCGTGGATCCGGAGTCGGCTCGCGATTTGGAGCTTCGAAGCTCCTCCAATGGCCGGATCTGGCTCCTTCTTCCTTCCTTGGTTCTCCTCTCTCTCTAAGCTTTTAGAAAGATATACACTCATGAAAAGTGAGGGTTTCAAAGTCCAATCCCGGGTATATCCCTTCAGGAACAACCCCCAGCCGTTGGATCATTAATTAAAGAAATGAACGGCTTTGATTCGGGACTGAAATGCCCAATCTGGACCGCACACGGCCTGGCACATGCCCGTGTCCAGGGCCGTGTGCCTCATTCGCCATCAAAATCGGCGCGCCTGTAACAACACACGGGTATCGAACACGCCCGTGTTCAACCTGACATGCCCGTGTTCCACCTGACACGGTCGTCTGGCCAGCCGTGTACCCCCATCATTTTTCCCCGAAAACAACCCGAGCACTGCACGGGTTCTAGGACACGCCCGTGTCCTTGCCCGTGTCACCTCAACACGCCTGGGATCCAGGCCGTGTACACGGTCTCGATACTCGACACTTCGTCGAGCGAAGATCGTCGACCTGATGACACGGCCTTGGACACGCCCGTATCCTAGGCCGTGTTCCTTGTCTCGACACATCGTCTAGCAAAGTTCGTCGACTACTCGGGATGAGTGTCGACACGGGTCGACACGCCCTGCGACACGCCCGTGTCGCAGGCCGTGTGCCATGTCTCGACACTTCGTCGAGCGCAATGTCGACTTCACGGGCTGAGTGTCGACACGGGTTGACACGCCCTGCGACACGCCCGTGTCACAGGCCGTGTGCCCTGTCTCGACACAACGTCGAACGAAATTCATCGACACCCTGGGCCGATCGTCGACACGGCCTTGACACGCCCTGCGACATGCCCGTGTCGCAGGCCGTGTTCTCTGCTCGACGATCGTCGACTCCAAAATCGTCGACCTCTCGACCAACTCGACGACACAAGCCTGACACGCCCTGGGACACGCCCGTGTCCCAGGTCGTGTCCTCCTGCCAGAACCCAAAACTGGCACAAAATGTCACCTGTCGCTCCTTTGAGTTTCGGGGCGTTACACAGGCGATCTATGCCTGCTGGTCATGGACTAGTGTGGCGGGTTGGTGCTGTGTTCGCAAGATGTGCGGGCTGGTATTGTGTTCGCGTGTAGCATGCATACTGGTGAAGTATGTGGGTTGTTGTTGTCTACGTGTTGCATAGCGTACGGATTAGTGCAGTGTCTGGCCTTATCCATGCGGACTCGGCGTACTGAGTTTTGCTAGCTGCGAGCTGGCGGTGGTTACTCTATTCAATAGAGCGGTAACCACACTCCTCACCCCGCCTATAAATAGGACCCCCCGTCACTTCAATAGTAACTGAATGAACAGTAAGTTGAGAATGGATTAATTGTTGCAGCCTGTTTGGTACATTGGTTTAAATGTACCTGATTTGAAGAAGCCTCACCCAACTCAATGATATACATCAAAATGTATTTGATGTGTTTTGAGTTTACTTGTGCAGGTTAAGTATTTGCGGGAAAGATGAAAAAGTTTCTAAGTCCATGTGTCGACACCCAGAGGGAAAGTGTCGACACTTAAGAAGACTTGTGTCGACACCCAGGCAAGCAGTGTCGACACTTGGAGTCATTGTGTCGACACCAGGGATGCAGAGTCAACACCAGACAGAAAGTGTCGACACAAGGAGCTGTGTCGACACTCAATGAAGAAAAGTCCAGTAAAGCAGTGTCGACACTTAGCAGTTGTGTCGACACCCAGTGAAACTGTGTCTATATCAGAAAGTGTCGACACTTGGAGATGTGTCGACACTCAGCAAAATTCAGCAGAATCTAAGTATAAGTGTCGACACCCAGAGTAATGTGTCGACACTCAGCAGAAGAGTCAACACTTGAAGAAAGTGTCGACATAAGAAAGAATGTGTCGACACTCAGCTGAAGACTCGACACCTGAAGAAAGTGTCGACATAAGGAGCTGTGTCGACACTTAGCAAAGATCAGCAAAATTCTAAGTACAAGTGTCGACACAATGGAGATGTGTCGACACTCAGCAAAAGTCTCAACAGAATAAGAATGTGTCGACACAAGGAGCTGTGTCGACACTCAGCAAGTATCAACACTGAAGACATGTGTCGACACCAAGAAGAAGTGTCGACACTTAACAAGTTCAACACATGAAGATGTGGCGACACAAAGGAGTTGTGTCGACACTTAGAAGAATACAACAAAGTGATGAAGAACAAAGTGTTGTGTCGACACTTAATATCAGTGTCGACACATGAAGAAGAAGCAGTGTCGAGATATAAAAACTGCAACACAAGGAGTTGTGTCGACACCTTGTAGGCTAGTGTCGACACTTAGTCAACTTGTGTCGACACTTGGTCTATAAGTGTAGACACTTAAAGACAGACAGTCTCGACACTTTCAGACAGTTACAGAATTTTCAAGAACTGACTGGATGACTTGACAGCTGTCATTCCAGCCGGTCTTCTGCACCTGTCAGAGTTGTCAGAAATCAGTTATGAACCGGACCAGCCGGTTACTATGAAGAAGGCCTATAAATAGGCTTATACTGTCTACAAAAGAAGATTGATTAGAAGATCAACACATCAAGTAATACAAAGAAGATCTAGTTATTCCTTGAAGAATCTAGTGAAGATCTAAGAAGGTGGAGAGAGAGAGCTCCATCCAAGAAGTCAGCCGTTGGAACCAGGCTGAGAAGAAGGGTTCAGATTTATTCTGAATCTTAAGTAGCAGAGATCAAGGATCAACTGCAGAAGAGATCAATATTATTGTGTTCTACTTTCAAGAAGCTTTGAAGAAAGCCAAGTCAGGTTGATTTCAGCTGAGTTCTTCCAAGAACTCATCAAGAAACTCACAACTCTTCTCTCTTTTCACTGAGTTGTAGAGATTACATTTTTGTATACATATTTTCTTGTAGGATCCTTAGGGATCTGAGTTTGTAAGCCTATAATTATAAAGGCTGAGTGTAGGGCTTGAGTGCCTGAGTGTAGGAGAGTTGTATCTCTGAGTGTAGGCCTGTTGTGGCTGAGTGTAGGCCTTGGTGGCTGAGTGTAGGCCTTTGTGGCTGAGTGTAAGCTTTGTGAAGAAGCTGAGTTGTAGGGCCTTGGGCCTGAGCTGTAGGAAGCTGTTTTGGGGTTCTAAGATAGTGGTGAAGTATGGCCAAATCTAGTACACTGCTAGATAGGCGAAGGGGGAAAGTGGATGTACCCAAAGCTTGGGGAACCACTATAAATCTGGCTGTCTACTGTGTGCTTGTGATATTCTGTGATTGCTGTGTGATTGCTGTATACAAGTAGATATAACTCTGAGATAAAATCTGAATTCTGCCTAAAAAGTTAAAAAGATTTTAGTCACCTATTCACCCCCCCCCCCTCTAGGTGATTGGGTACAATATCTTTCAAGTGGTATTAGAGCCAGGTTACTCAAAAAGGGACATAACTGTCTGAGTAGATCCTGTTGGCAGATTCAGTCTAAGTAAAAGTACAGAATCAAGAAAATCAAGAACCATGGGTTCCACTGAGAATCACAAGGAATTGGGATCCATGAAGTTACCCATATGTAGGAAAGAGATCTTTGGTATCTGGACGGAAAGGGTGAGACTGTTTATGGAAGCCTCAGACCCTGGGATTTATATCACAGTGAAAGAAGGGCCATATGTGCCTATGAAGGTTTCAGTCTTAGATGCAAATCAGAGAACACCAAAGGATTTCTCTGAAATGACAAAGGATGAAATTGTTCTAGCCACAATGGACAAAAGGGCTCAGAATATTATAGTGAGTGCTATAGATGATGCTACTTTTCAGAATTTGATACACTGTAAGACATCTAAGGAGATGTGGGATACCTTGACAGTGTATATGGAGGGTTCTGAATAAGTGAGGCAAGACAGAAAATCCTTGCTCAACCAAGAATATGAAAGTTTTAGACAAGGTAAATCTGACAGCATAACTGAATGCTATAAAAAGTTCTATAGGATTGTGAATGAGCTTATGTCCTATGTCAGAGAGTTCAGTAATTATGAGCTCAATGATAAGTTTCTAAGGTCCCTAACAAAAGATTGGGACACCAAGATTTGTGCCATTAGAGAAATGGCAAAGTTGGCTGAAATTCCTCCACCAACACTATTTGGAAAACTGTTGTCCTATGAGATGCAGTTGATGGTGAGGAAAGAAGAGGAGAAATCAACAAGAAGTGAACATAAAGAAAGGACAGTGGCCTTCAAAACAGAAGCCCCCAGAAAGTATAGAAGTAAGTCACCAACTCCACCACCAAAAGTAGCTGAAACTGAATCAGATGAGTCAGCAAGTAGAAAGTCAGAAAGCAGTGAAAGTGATGAGGACTTTGCTGCCTTCACAAGACATTTTCAGAAGTTCTTAAAGAAGAAACAGTGGAGGACAAGACCATCTACTTCACAGGGTAAAGAAGACTATTATCAGAATAAAAAGTCTTTAAAGAAAGACAGGAAAAAGTCCAAGTCTAGCAAAGCAACACTATCAAAAATTGTATGTTATTGCTGTAATAAACAAGGACATGTTGTTGCAGACTGTCCAGAGAAAAGAAAGGAGTCTAATGACAAGAAAAAGACTCAATACAAGGGCAAGAAGGAAAAGTCTTTTGTTGCCAAAAAGGACAAGAGCCTGTCAGAAATTTCTTCATCAGAAACTGAGTCAGATGCTGAGGCATACATAGGACTATTTGCTGAGGAAGAAGAAGAAGAGTTCATTCAGATCATGAACTCTATATATGAACAAGAGGACAGTCAGTGCCAAGGGCTAATGGCATTGACAGAAAGTGACAAAATCCTGGAGCTGCCAGGACCTATTAAGGTACAACATTGTTCTTTCAGTTCAATTTCTTGTGCTAGTACAGAATCAGATTCATCATCATCAAGTGATGAGAGTGCATCTGAGTCTGAAGAGGATATTCATCAGTTGATAGATGAATATAAAGTTCTGTTGCAAGCATTTAAGAAATGCAAATCCTTGGCCAAGAGTCAAGCTAAGGAGATTACAAGTCTCAAAATGGCTGCAACTGATTATGAGAAGATGTTTGGTCAAAAACTTAATGAGATAGCCAGACTGAAGCACATAACTGTGATTCAGATGGGAACTATATCATTTAAGAATGATCAAATCAAGAGTCTGGAGATTAATCTTCAGAAGGAGAAAGATTTAGTTGCTAGGTTTTCTAAACCAAAGTCAGTTCTGCCCTTAATTGATGAATTTGTTCATCACAAAGGCAAAGCTGGACTGGGGTTTACTAAACCTGCAAGGACTGTCAAGTCCAAGTCCAAGGGCAAAGCCCCAACTTTCAACAAGTCAGCTGTAGATAAAACAGCTAAGACTGTACCTAAGCAAAGGTACAATAAGTTTGAGTGTTGGTGCTGTGGCAAGGTAGGCCACTTTGCAATGGACTGTTGGCATAATGCTAGTGCCAAAGTGAGTAGCAAACTGCCTGTTGGAAAACCTGTAGGTAGCTTTGTTAGGAAGCAAACTAACCAGTACCAAGGACCAAAGAATTCTTTGGGTTCTAAGGTTCACTAATCTGTTTTGCAGGTGAGTCCAAGTGGCCATGCCCCAATATAGTACTTGGACAGTGGATGTTCCAGACATATGACTGGAACAAGGGGTTTACTAAAGGACTACACACCCATCAAGGATGGTCCAAAAGTCACCTTTGGTGGTTCTGAAAAAGGGATCATCAAGGGTTTTGGTAACATATCTAACACCTATATTACAATTACTCAAGTGGCTTATGTTAAAGGTTTGAAACATAACCTTATTAGTATAAGTCAATTGAGTGATGTAGGATATGACATCTCATTTGTCAAAGATGGTTGTCATATTAGGAGGTCAAATGATTAAGAGATCATTTTGACTGGTTATAGAAAAAGGAATGTCTACTGCTTAAACATTATGGTTGAGAACAATGGTTCTCCATTATGTCTAGTAGCTGATGAGACAGTCTCTCATTGTGTCAAATGGCACAAGAGGCTAGCCCATCTAAACTACAAGACAATTGTCAAACTCTTTAGCAAAGAGTTAGTGAGGAATGGTCCTCAAGTTAAGTGTATTAAAGATGGTATTTGCTCAGCTTGTCAAAAGGGCAAGCAGATTAAATCCACCTTTAGAAGCATTGAAAACAAAGATGTTGTGAGGTTTTTATACCTCTTGCATATGGATCTCTTTGGTCCAATGCCAGTTCACATCCTGGGTAGGAAGGTTTATACCTTTGTAGTTGTAGATGACTACTCAAGGTTTTCCTGGGTGTTCTTCCTAAGATAGAAATCTGAAACACCTAGTGTCTTCTATAACTTTGTCAAGCAAATTCAGAATGAACTAGACAGTACAGTGGTCAAGGTTAGAAGTGACCATGGTACTGAATTTCAGTCTGATAGCATGACAAAACTATGTGAAGAATTTGGGATATTTCAAGAGTTTTCTTCACCAAGGACACCTCAGCAAAATGGCATTGCTGAGAGGAAGAATAGAACCTTGATTGAGGCTGGTAGGACCCTATTAAGTGATACATCACTATCAGAATATTTCTGGGCTGAAGCAGTTAATACTGCATGCCATGTTATTAATAGGGCTACCATTACTAAAAGCCTCAACAAGACCCCCTATGAGGTTGTGAAAGGCAGGAAACCAAACCTATCCTACTTCAGGATCTTTGGTTGTAAGTGCTTTATACTTAACAATGGAAAGTCTTACTTGACTAAGTTTGCTGTCAAGTCCCAAGAGGGAATTTTTGTTGGGTACAGCAACAACAGTAAGGCTTATAGAGTCTACAACCTGTCTACACAAGTTGTAGAAGAGTCTGTACATATAGTATTTGATGAAACTAAACTTATTAACAATGAGTTGTCTAGTAGTGTATGCAGCTCCACAGGAATAACAAAGAAGATGGACAAGCTCACTATAGAAGAAGAACCTACTGCAAGGCAGCAAGTAGAAGATAGTGACTGCTGTCCAGGGGGAGTACTACATGTACCTAATACAGATGAAGTTCAAGGAGTGCAGCAAGATGAGGAAACTGAAGAAGTTCAACCTGAAGTCAGGATGCCTCCAGCCAATAGGCATCTTAGAGATCATCCAGCAGAACAAATCATTGGTGATCGAAGACAAGGGGTACAAACAAGGAGCAGAAATCTGAATGCAGCAATCTACTCCAGTTTTCTATCCCAAGTTGAACCAAAGAAGTTTGAAGAAGCCATCCTAGACCCTCATTGGATTGAGGCAATGCAAGAAGAGCTGAATCAGTTCAAAAGGTGCAGGGTCTAGGAGCTTGTTCCTAAACCAAAAGACCACAACATAATTGGGACCAAGTGGATCTATAGGAACAAGATGGATGAACATGGAGTCATCATTAAGAACAAAGCAAGATTGGTTGCTAAAAGATATAGGCAGGAAGAAGGTATTGACTTTGATCAAACCTTTGCTCCAGTAGCCAGACTGGAAGCCATAAGGATGTTCCTGGCCTATGCAACCTTTCAAGGATTTAAAGTTTACCAAATGGATGTCAAGTCAGCATTTCTAAATGGTAATCTAAAAGAGAGTCTATGTGGAACAGCCATCAGGTTTTGTTGATTCAACTCTACCTAATCATGTCTATAGACTTAGGAAAGCATTGTATGGGTTAAAGCAATCCCCTAGAGCTTGGTATGAAACCCTGTCTAGTTTCCTCATTGAGAATAAGTTCACAAGGGGAGAAATAGACAAGACTCTATTCCTTAAGGAATCCAGAGGCAAAGTAATACTAGTCCAAATATATGTAGATGACATAATATTTGGGTCTACTGAAAGTAGTCTTTGCAAAAAGTTTGCAAAACTAATGCAAGGACAATTTGAGATGAGTAGTATGGGGGAACTTAAGTTCTTCTTGGGTCTCCAAGTTAGACAGACTGAGAATGGTTTATCCATATGCCAGTCTAAGTTCACCCTAGAACTCATAAGGAAGTATGGTATGGATTCATCCAGTACCATGAAGACTCCTATGGGGTCAAGTATGTCTCTTAGCAAGGATGATGCAGGGAAACCTGTAGATGAGACTTTGTATAGAGGGATAGTTGGCTCCTTATTATATTTGACTGCAAGTAGACCAGATATCATGTATGCTACATGTGTCTGTTCAAGGTATCAAGCATGCCCTAAAGAGTCTCATTTGACAGCAGTCAAAAGAATATTGAGATATCTAAAGGGCACTCCTTATCTAGGCCTCTAGTACCCTAGGAATGGGGATTTTGAACTAACAGGTTATTCAGATACAGACTTTGCAGGATGCAAAGAAGACAGAAAAAGTACTACTGGAACCTGTCAATTCCTAGGTGGAAGACTGATGTCATGGAGTAGCAAGAAGCAAACAAGTGTGGCTATCTCCACTGTAGAGTCAGAATATGTAGCTGCTAGAAGTTGCTGTGCTCAACTTCTATGGATACAACATCAGCTTGAGGATTATGAAATTCAGGTAAGTAGAACTCCACTCTTTTGTGATTCTACAAGTGCTATATCAATTGCACATAATCCTGTTTCTCATAGTAGAACTAAACATATTGAAATAAAATATCATTTTCTTAGGGAGCATGTAGAGAAAGAAGATATTTTACTGGAATATGTTAAAACAGATAATCAACTAGCTGATATGTATACTAAGCCATTAGAAGAAACTAAGTTCAATAGGTTTAAAATTGAACTAGGTATGATAAACTTAGAATAAGTTTATAGAAATGACTAAGTAAAAAGGTGTCGACACATAGAGATATCTGTGTCGACACAGAAAAGTGGTGTCGACACTTCAGGAAAAAGGTGTCGACACATCTAGGAAGTTGGTGTCGACACTTCAGAATATTATTGTCGACACATGACAAGTAGGTGTCGACACATCCAAGGTGGTGTCGACACTTAGTGTTTACTTAGAATTATCTAAGTAAAGACTCGACTATGTGTCGAGTTAAGTGGTGTCGACACATAACCAAGTGTCGACACATATTATCTGTCGACTAAACTTGTGTTGACACAGTGTGTCGAGACATTATAAGTCTGTGTCGACACTTCTCAACAGTGTCGACACAATTTAAGTTAGCTGCCCGCCCTTTCATCTTCAAACCTAAAAAGGTATAAATAGGATTTTGCCTTAGTCTGTCGACACGCTTTCAAAAGTTTCGAGACTAAACTTGTGTGTCGACACCTCTCTTCTCTCAGTTCAAATTCTTCAAACCCTAATGGTGCGAAAGCTTGAGGAGAACGTCAATGAAGGCTATGAACTGGTGCGAGACGCGTTTGGTGATGCAGACCCAGAGATCAAGACTGTGATAACCCTAGTCACAAACTCAGGGTTAGAATATCTTGTTTCAGAGCCGACTAAAATCTGGAAGAAAGAAGTCTTGGAATTTCTCAATGGAGCAACCCTAGACGATACTGGATTCAAGATCAAGTCCAGGGTTCATGGTGAAAAGGTTAAGGTTTCACCAAAAAGTTTGAGGAAAGTCCTTCAGTTACCAAGAACTAAGGAAGAAGAAGAGGTTACTGCTTCCAGGACCAGAGATGCATTGGCATGGTGTGCTCTGGATTCAAAGATGAAAATTGGATCAGTGTTTAATAGAAAGGGGATGAACAGCCAGGGTAAATTTCTTTCTGAAATTGTTGGCAAGGTAATCTTAAGTAAGCCTGGAGGGCATGATAGGATATCAGCCCATATGCTCAGTATTATGACAAGGATAATCTTCACTTTGAAAATAGATTGGTCTGTTATTGTCTTTGATAAGATTAAATAAAGTCTGAAGAAACCCAACTTGGGTAGAATACTAAGTTTATACCTAGCTGGAAGTATACCAGAGGTTATGGGTCAAGCTGCTGGAAGTAAAATCAATCATATGAGGAAAATGGATATGAGGATATTCTCCAGATGGGATAGGGTTTTGTCAAAGGAGATGCCAACCCCTGAGAAAGTAACACAAGAGAAAGTAACACCTCAAAAGAAGAAAAAGAAAGCTGGCCCAGTAGCTCTAGAATCATCTAGCAGCTCTGGTAGTGAAGAGCAAGTTGTCTTCACACCTGATGAGAATGAAAAAGGAAATGTTGAGAAGTCTACAGCTCAACAAGATGTTGTAGAGAAGCAGGGGGAGCTACCACCAGCTAGCCCCTTAAACCAGGATCAAATCCAGGGGGAGCCACTAGTTGTGGAAGAGCCCACTCCTCTTGAGAGTGAGCAAGCAACCAACATCATCCTTGAGGTAATCTCTGAGCTTAATGCTTTAGATTTCCTTAAAGTGGATACTGTTTTATCTGATCCATTAAGTAATGTTAATCAGCAAACTCAGATGGATAGCCAACCCCCAGATATTGTCATGAAGGACACTTCTGTTTCAGCTCAAATTATATCTGATCCAGTAGTAGATGAGCAAAAAATTTCTCCTGCCCATTCACCACAAGAATTTACAATGGAAGATTTATTTCTTAATATGGATCAACAAGACCTTGAGAAGGAATATGCTGCTGCTGAGGGGGAGAATGCTCCAGTTGAGGGGGAGCAAGTGCCAATTCTAGAAGAAACTGCAAGGCAAGAGTCTAAGAAGCCCCAAGCTGTTGAGGAGCTACCTAAAGAGAGGGTAGAGATAGCAAGTACATCAGCCTCTGAAGATGAAGAAGCTGCAAGGGCTAAGAAAAGGAAGTTTCAAGTTTTCAAAAGAAGAAGTCAGAATTATAAGAAGGCATTGCAAACTGTAGCTCCACAGCCTATATCACAGCCAACACCAACTATTGATTACAGTGCTTTGATGGTTGCTATGCAAATAAAGCTTGATGAGCACAGGCAAGCCATTGAGAAGTATGTGGATGATGGGCAAAAATCATTATAGTTTGATCTGGCCCAGGATATAAAGTCTATAAGATTTGAAATGAATCTTAATAAGAAGGAGATGACTGACTGCTTCCACAAGGGAGGGAATGCAGTAGTCTATTTGGCATCTCATCAGGAAAAGATAAAAGCTCAAGTAGATGAACTTGAAGTAAAGCAAGGCTATGTACTGGAAAATCAAATCAGGATGAATGATATTTTGACAGAATCTCACAATGCCATTATCACTGAGATGCAGAACATAGCTGCTGGACTAACTACTTCTACTGCTACTGCTAAAGAAGAATTTGACAAAGCCTTCCAAGAGGAAATTACTGCTGTTAAGACTGCCATACAAGACTCTCAGAAGATCATAACTGACAAACTCCAAAGATTGAAACCTTACTTTAAAGATGGAGTCAACTATTTGGATGCCCAAATCAGATTTCAAAAGGATGATCTGAGGGATCACATGGTTAGAGAAGTCATAAAGGGGGAGAGAGTGTTAGTCAAAGCCAGCTCTTATCATAGCTCTGATCATGCTAAATGGATTTCTAATTCTATCAGAGCTACTCTTGGATATCCTCCTCTTTGTGATGATGATAATGTTGCAGAATCTGGGATTAATCCTGCATATCTAGGAGGGGAGCAACCTGAAGTGGCTCAAGTCATCTACCCTCCTCCAGATTTTGATATGGTACATGCTCATATCCAGACCATGTATAGTCCACCTGATGGTACTCAGAAGGTTATTCTAGAAAACGTGGTTCAGCCAGTATCAGAAGCTATGTAAGAAGCTCTACAGAAAGAAGAAGAAACCAGATTGTCTAAGAAGAGGTTCAGGGAGCAAGCTGAACAAAGACCAGACTTTGAGCAGTGGAGCCCTACTTCAAGAAATATTATCTTAACTGCATGAAAAGCTGCAAAAGATAATGTACAAGACAGAAATAAATGGTTTTCTGAACTTGAATGGACGAAACATGAGACAAGGCAAGAAGCAATAGTCCAATATAGAAGGAAGGCCAAGATGGGAAAGCTACCTCCTACTGCCCAGGAGCCTAGCAAGTACTTTCCCAAGCCTTATCATTATTTTGAAAGACAAAAGATTAAAGCTGAGGAACTTAAGAAGAAGGAGCTGAAAGGGAAGAAACCTGTTGATACTGAAGCTGCTGAAGCTCCTATGCAAGCCAAGATTCAGTCTGGCAAAGGGATTGTGATTAAGGAGGCTGAACAAAAATAGCATAGAAATTTTCTTAAGTTTACTATGTAATCTTTTGATGTTAACATTCTGTAAACTTTTGAAATATTAATATGACAAAGCTGTTAGAACAATATGTTGTGTGATAAATTTGCTATGTGATAAATTTATTTCATAATTGTTCTGAGATGTTATCTGTGTATACATGTTTTGTTTGATACATGTTTATGTTTTCCCTGATATATATAATCCTGCTTTACATCATGCTATGATTTTATTCTGTATGGTGTATATCATTGACTAAGGGTTATGACTTCTCCAAATAAGGGGAGATTGTTGGGTACATTGGTTTAAATGTACTTGATTTGAAGAAGCCTCACCCAACTCAATGATATACATCAAAATGTATTTGATGTGTTTTGAGTTTACTTGTGCAGGTTAAGTATTTGCAGGAAAGATGAAAAAGTTTCTAAGTCCATGTGTCGACACCCAGAGGGAAAGTGTCGACACTTAAGAAGACTTATGTCGACACCCAGGCAAGCAGTGTTGACACTTGGAGTCATTGTGTCGACACCAGGGATGTAGAGTCGACACCAGACAGAAAGTGTCGACACAAGGAGCTGTGTCGACACTCAATGAAGAAAAGTCCAGTAAAGCAGTGTCGACACTTATCAGTTGTGTCGACACCCAGTGAAACTGTGTCTACATCAGAAAGTGTCGACACTTGGAGATGTGTCGACACTCAGCAAAAGTCAGCAGAATCTAAGTATAAGTGTCGACACCCAGAGCAATGTGTCGACACTCAGCAGAAGAGTCAACACTTGAAGAAAGTGTCGCCACAAGAAAGAATGTGTCGACACTCAGCTGAAGACTCAACACTTGAAGAAAGTGTTGACACAAGGAGCTGTGTCGACACTTAGCAAAGATCAGCAAAATTCTAAGTACAAGTGTCGACACAAAGGAGATGTGTCGACACTCAGCAAAAGTCTCAACAGAAGAAGAATGTGTCGACACAAGGAGCTGTGTCGACACTCAGCAAGTATCAACACTGAAGACATGTGTCGACACCAAGAAGAAGTGTCGACACTTAACAAGTTCAACACATGAAGATGTGTCGACACAAAGGAGTTGTGTCGACACTTAGAAGAATACAACAAAGTGCTGAAGAACAAAGTGTTGTGTCGACACTTAATATCAGTGTCGACACATGAAGAAGAAGCAGTGTCGAGATATAAAAACTACTACACAAGGTATTGTGTCGACACCTTGTAGGCTAGTGTCGACACTTAGTCAACTTATGTCGACACTTGGTCTATAAGTGTCGACACTTAAAGACAGACAGTCTCGACACTTTCAGACAGTTATAGAATTTTCAAGAACAGACTGGATGACTTGACAGCTGCCATTCCAGCCGGTCTTCTGCACCTGTCAGAGTTGTCAGAAATCAGTTATGAACCAGACCAGCCGGTTACTATGAAGAAGGCCTATAAATAGGCTTATACTGTCTACAGAAGAAGATTGATTAGAAGATCAACACATCAAGTAATACAAAGAAGATCTAGTTATTACTTGAAGAATCTAGTGAAGATCTAAGAAGGTGGAGAGAGAGAGCTCCATCCAAGAAGTCAGCCGTTGGAACCAGGCTGAGAAGAAGGGTTCAGATTTATTCTGAATCTTAAGTAGCAGAGATCAAGGATCAACTGTAGAAGAGATCTATCTTATTGTGTTCTAATTTCAAGAAGCTTTGAAGAAAGCCAAGTCAGGTTGATTTCAGCTGAGTTCTTCCAAGAACTCATCAAGAAACTCAGAACTCTTCTCTCTTTTCACTGAGTTGTAGAGATTACATTTTTGTATTCATATTTTCTTGTAGGATCCTTAGGGATCTGAGTTTGTAAGCCTGTAATTATAAAGGCTGAGTGTAGGGCTTGAGTGCCTGAGTGTAGGAGAGTTGTATCTCTGAGTGTAGGCCTGTTGTGGCTGAGTGTAGGCCTTGGTGGCTGAGTGTAGGCCTTGGTGGCTGAGTGTAGGCCTTGGTGGCTGAGTGTAAGCTTTGTGAAGAAGCTGAGTTGTAGGGCCTTGGGCCTGAGTTATAGGAACATGTTTTGGGGTTCTGAGATAGTGGTGAAGTTTGGCCAAATCTAGTACACTGCTAGATAGGCGAAGGGGGAAAGTGGATGTACCCAAAGCTTGGGGAACCACTATAAATCTGGGTGTCTATTGTGTGCTTGTGATATTTTGTGATTGCTGTGTGATTGATGTGTACAAGTAGATATAACTCTGAGATAAAATCTGAATTCTGCCTAAAAAGTTAAAAAGATTTTAGTCACCTATTCACCCCCCCCCTGTAGGTGATTAGGTACAATATCTTTCACGACCTCAATTTTCTAGTCCGCACGGATTGAGAAGGTTTAACTGGATGCTGTTTGCAGGTTGTGCAGCTAGCACTGTAAAGCCAGGAGTCTGGTTCTGATTGAGGCCTGGAAGAAGTGGAGCTTACTGTTATAATCAGCGGTTTACAGCAGGTCGCACTTTGTGGCAAGCCAGTATTCTCTCTAGCAATTGAAGTTCAAGTTCAATAACCAGTTCGTCAGTCTCGAGGGACTTGGCGGTCTGTTCGTTCAGTTCGGCGGTAGCTTGTAGAGCAGTCGTCAGTAGAATAACGGGTAGTCCACGGACTGCGCGTACTCCGTAGATCAGTGGTGCAGCAGCAGCGTCTTGGCGGTCTCAGCGGACTTGGCGGACTAGGCGGTCTCTGAGGCAGTCTGCCCGGCTTGAAGTTTCTTCTTGTTTGTTTGATTCTCAATTGTACTTGGTGAAATCATGTCTCTCCCTGTATACCTTGCTTTGTAAACTTGATAGTTGATTAATTCAAGATCTGTGGGTGCTCTTTGTTGTCTCTAATTACTTAGCTTAGTTTATGTTTGGAGTGTTCTTGCGCCTAGTTCTCGCTTTCCGCTTGATCAAGTGATCAGCTTGATAGCTCTGGAAGTGTTTGCTTGATACCAGAACTACCGGTTGATCAGCTTGTGAGAAATTTCAACATCTCCTCCACCAAGATATTATCCCAAGTCTAATGCATACTTTGACAAATAATAAGAGAAGAACAAGGAAAAGGGGCAATTGTAAGACTGATATTTTTTTATGATCAGTTATGTTGTGAATGTCTTCAAATATCACACGAAACACTTATATTAATATTATTATTTTATTGATCTCTGTTATATTCTTTTTTGTCATTTCAATGTTTCTTGTTTGCTTTTCTCAATTCATCTTAGTATATGGGGTTCTGACTTCTTCAAATAGGGGAGATTGTTTGGTATTGTATCTACAATAGCCCTGATTTGAAGAAGTGTTCCTTGAACTAAGTTGAATTGAGTTTGTAATTGAAGTTGGTTTTAGTTATGTGGTGCAGGTCTTAATTGCTAAGTATAAACCATTGTCAGGTTACACTAGGTTTCCAAACACAGTTCTGTGTAATGTAATTCCTCATTGTATAGAACATCGTGTTGACCCATGTATAATCTCTCTAATGGGGAGTACTTCATCTAACATGACAAAGGAAGTTGTTTTTCAGAAGTTGCAGAATTTGGCTAAGTCATTTTATCGAGTGATCTTGTGAGCCCTCGTTAAATTTATCAAGAACTCACATAATAAATCATAGAATTTATCGAGTGATCTGTACTTGAGAGATCACTGAGAACTGTTGCCCAGATCAGCTAAGTTAAAATAGCTTAGACCTCTCGTATATACTTGACGAATTTGTCGAGTACTTACGTGAGTACTCATGAAATTCATCGAGTACTCTCGAAATGTCATGGTAACTGCCTTAAGGTTCCAAAGAAAGTTTGAAGACTTAGCTAATACAAGTAAATTCATTGTGTACTCAACAAAATTCATCAAGTACTCTCAAGATCTTTTAGCTAATTCATCTCGTGAAGTCAAAACATCTTACGCAAGCTCTCTTTCAAGTATTTTTGACAGGTTCGTTGAGTGTTTTAGAGAGTTCACATGATATCTCGACGAATTTGGACTTAAACAATTTTCATTAAATTTTTGTTCTCATTTTGACGGCTTTCCAGAATTTGGGCTTCCGCCATGTACAGTACACGTGGATGGTAGAACTAAGTTAGAAATCAAGCCATTAGTGAGGAATTGCCTATAAATAGTCAAAGGATATTTCAAAAAACTCTAATTATTGTTCTAATCTCAAATTTCCATAAACGATTGGGAATTAGAATTCAATTTCACGAAAAACTCCGTCGTCGATAGCTCTCTCGATCCGCAAATCCTCCTATAAAGAAAAGGCTCAATGGATCTCAAGATTTCATATTCGCATACCTTCAGAGATCCGCCATTTCTCAGATCAGATCTGTGTTCTTATATTTCAGATCCTTCTTCTTCTTAAAGATTTCAGTCAAAGATTTCATGCAACGAAGGTCTATTTTCAGATCTTAGAAAGAAGATTGTTTTCCAACAAATATTTTTCTTATTGCTTTGTAGGAAGTTTGTTCTTCTAAGTTTTTGAAAATTCTTGTTGAAGGATCGAGTGTAGGGGAAGTTGTTCTCCGAGATTGTAGGAGTTATAAACTCTGAGTGTAAAATTATTATAATTTGAGTTCTTGGTGAAGTAGCTGAGCTAGCTTGAAGTGCTAGATAGGCGAAATAGGAAAGTGGACATACCCATTTTTGGGGAACCACTATAAATCTCTATGTATGTGTTGTGTTGTACTGTAATATCTTATTTTGTGTGCTTTACTTTGTTAAATTTTTTATTTTACTAAAAGCTGCAAGACTCACATATTCACTCCCATATAGGTAATTTAGGCCAACAACTAGATGCTTTCACATATGATGATTGTTTTATTTGACATTGAGCGGTGATAGAGGCACTTGTTTGAAAGACCAGACGGAAATTCAATGCTTTTTACCACTTGGTCAAATTTTATGTGCCACATCTTAGGTGTTTGCTTATGCCCATATATTGATTTATCTAGCTTGCACACTTTCACTTTCAGATCTTTATGTACAAGACCTTCAGGTTGTGTCATGTAGTTCTCTTCATCAAGCTATCCATTTAATAATACGGTTTATAGTCACTTTTATTAGGGTACTTTCAGGGTTTCAAAGCAAATCATGTATTGTAAAGTGCTTATTTTGATTCACCTTTGTATATATTTTTTATCGCTAATGCGTTTTTCTGCTTTTTGCAGGTTTTGACGGCTTTCAGCCGATTTTGCTGTGACACGCCCCATGGTCATGCCCTACCTGGGCGTGTACCTAGGGCGTGTAACCCAGAGGAATGAAGCAATTGGTCCGAAACTGCATTCTGTGGAAACTTAGTGTACACGCCCTCTGTCACGCCCGTGTCACATCCGACACGGGCGTGTTCCAGAGGTGTGTCCCCAAGTTCCGAGGAATCGCCGCAACGCGCTCGTTTTTCCCGCTCCACTGTCGCACCGAAAGTGTCACGCCCCCGGGTCACGCCTGACCCGGGCGTGACATTCGGGCGTGTACTCCAGCAATCCCGCCCGTCACCTCCAGCATTCAATTTCAACTCAACAAAGTCACGTCGCAAAGAACACGCCCCAAGTACACGCCCTACCAGGGCGTGACATTTGGGCGTGTACTTCAGCTACTTTGCCAGAATTAAATTCCAGCCCGAAAAAGTCACACCGAATGTGTCATGCCCCAGGGTCACGCCCGACCAGGGCGTGATAGGGGGGCGTGACCCGACCCGAAAAAAATCTATAAATAGAGCCCAACTCCAAGGGTTCAGAGACACCTTTTGGATTGAGAGGGGACGTTCTGTCCTTTGTATTTTTGAACTATTTCAAGCATGTCTCTTCATTTTTAGTTCTTAGCTCTAGCTTTATGCTTTCCCTGTATTAGCTCCTAGCTTCTTTCTGTAGTATAATGTTAATGATAGTGTAGTTTACTTTCCACGCACTTGTAATCTCTGGTTTTCAAGCTGTAAGATCCTTGTTTCCATTAATTAAGAAGTGTTGTTTTCTTTTTCGTTTCTACTCTGTTTTCATTATTTTCTTCTACTCATCCCCCCTCTTCCACCTCACCATGATTAACTAATCCTCCATGTACTCGATCTTGATGATCCGAGGTTCGAGTGATTAGGTTATGATGCTTTAAATCTTACCCTTTCTTTTTAGGGTTTAGCCTTGAATTACTCTTGATTTATCACGGGTTGGAGGTATATCATCGATATATACTCTCCACCTTTGCTTTCATTCTGGGCTAGCCGAGAGGCCGAAAGTTTGAAATGAGCACTCAAGAGTAAAGGGAGTTGTTCGCACCCCTCGAGAGAGGCAGACGTTCAAATCTCCCGGATTGGAGTAAAATCCAATAGTGGGGTTCACCGTGTAAAGCGAGTTTTAGGCCTCCGATTTAGGCGAGAGTCGTTCGGACCTTCCTAAACTCAGTTCGACACAGCCTTCGAGAGAAGCGTGTCAATATTTATGGAACCTCCACGGTCAAGGACCTTTACCCTAATTAGCTTAGGTTTATTTATCTTATTTTTCTAACCACTCTTGCCGAGGTGATTTCTGATCGAGTGCATTTTCCTCTCATCGTTACTAAGCTTTAGTATAATCGCTCTTTTAGCTCTCTTTATCTTTTCATGCAAGTAGCTCTCTTTCGTTGCAAGTAGTTCTCTTCCTTTAGTACGCTTAGCTTTCTTCTAAAACCTAATTTTTCTGTCGATAAAATAATAGATTTCGTGTGAGTAAGATTAATTAACGGTTCCCGGATTTTAATACGACACTTGTGTCCCCTAGCTGCATTTCGATAGGTATACTTGCCTTGTTGGATTGTTAGTTTGGTTATTTTCTCCTTGCGAATATCTAAAAGACATCAAGTTTTTGGCGCCGTTGCCGGGGAAGCAACTTCTGTTAATAATTTGAAAACGCAAATATATTAATTTTATCACTTCTCTCTCTCACCCTCCTTAAAATTTTTTCGCCTACTCACTTGAGTTAAATGGTTGGATTTTGTTCAAGCAAGTGTGCGTATTTTTATTTTTCCGCCTACTCACTTGAGTTAAATGGCAGGATTTTATTTCAGTAGAGTGTGTTTACTTTCTGTAGAGTGGGTGTGTTTTAATTTTCTGTCGAGTGCGTGAGTGTAGCTTTTATTTTCCGCCTACTCGCTCGGAGTTAAATGGCTGGATTTTAATTGCTGCCTACTTAATAGAAACCCACATCACAAATTTTTCTACACCACCCAACTCTCTCGAAAAGGGCAAAGTGGCTCTAAATGCCACTATCTTGTCTAGTACCTTGCGAACCCTTCACCGGGTAGCCCTTGGGAAGTTCGGGAGTTAAAACATAAAAAAATCTATTTCAAAAAAAAAACAAACTTCATTAGCTCTTTTATTTTCTAGTTTATTTTATTCATCTTTCTTCTCCTCTCTTCTTCTAGTGTATGACCCGCGGAAGTCCGTCGGTTATTTTGGACCTGGACCACGAAATTGAGCGTACTCTTCGGAGAAGATTGCGATTTCAAGGCCCTACTACCCAAGTGCCGGTTGAGGATTCCGAGTCATTTTCTACCTTAAGAATGGAAGAACCCAACGTGGAGGAAGCCATGCAAAGGCCTATGTCCTATTATACACGGCCGAATTTCGAGGGTACAGAATCTAGTATAGTTCGCCCTGCAATAGCAAATAATAATTTCGAACTGAAGCCTAGCATAACTCAAATGGTGCAGCAGTATGTGCAATTTGACGGGCTTCAAGATGAAGATCCGAACGCACACATAGCCGGCTTTCTTGAGATTTGTGACACCTTCAAGATAAATGGTGTCACAAATGATGCTATTAGGCTAAGATTATTTCCTTTCTCTCTTAGAATTAAGGCTAAGCAGTGGTTGAACACCCTTCATAAAAATAGCATAACTACTTGGACGCAATTAACTGAAAAAGTTTTGGCGAAGTATTTTCCGCCTGCTAAAACTGCAAAACTTAGGAATGACATTTCTGCCTTTGGATAAATAGACTCTGAGACCTTTTACGAAACCTGGGAAAGATTTAAAGAATTATTAAGACGATGCCCACATCACGCTCTGCCTGTATGGTTGCAGGTGTAGAAGTTCTATAATGGGCTAAATCAAAGCACAAAGCAAATGATAGATGCAGCTTCTGGCGGTACTTTAAACCATAAGACCCCGGAAGCAGCTCTTGAGCTGTTTGAGGACATGGCCATGAACACTTACCAGTGGAATGTGCCTAGGACCCGCCCAAACAAACCTGCAGGTCTCTTTGAAGTGGACAACGTCTCCCAACTCACACTGCAAGTTGAAATATTAAGCAAAAAAATTACGGAGATGACTGCTGCCTCCGCCCCTCAGGTATGGAATCTGCAACTCCTCCCGCCGAACATTTGGATTACGTAAATAATATGCCTAGAACTGCTTTTAATAATTTTTCTGCTGCAAATTTTCATCCTCCTGGTTTTAATTTTCCGAATAGTTATAATCCTACGTTAAGAAATCATCCGAATTTTTCGTGGAGCAATCCATCGAATACTGTGCGCCCGCCACCGCAAAGTGATTTTTCTGCACCACCACCACCTCCTCAAAGTTTTCCAAAACCTCCAAATTTGGAGGAAATGTTTTCAAAATACATGAATGCTAATGACGCTACGATTAGAACCTTAACTGGAAGTGTTAAAAATTTAGAAAATCAGGTAGGAAAGCTCGCTAAAATGATTTCTGAGCGACCCGTAGGGTCTCTTCCTTCCAATACCGAGCCCAACCCGAGAGAGCAAGCGAAAGATATAACTCTTCGGAGTGGGAAGAAAGTTCCCGGTACGATAAGTGAAGAGCCAGAGGCAAGCTCCGCTCCCGCTTTAAAAAATCAAAGCTCCGTTCCCGTTTTAAAAATTCCACCCTCTGCCGAAGAAATTATCACCCCTATTTTAAAAAAACAACTCACTCCACCACCCACCTTTAAAAATAATCCATCCCCGCCATACCCTTCAGAACTTAATAAACAACGACAGGATGATCAATACACCAGTTTTTTGAAATATTTAAACAAATCCACATAAATCTGCCTTTCTACAAAGCCATATCCTAGATGTCGAAGTACGCTAAGTACCTTAAGGACCTCCTGACCAACAAGAAGAAGTTAGAGAACCTTTTGCATGTCACGTTAAATGCCGAGCGCTCGGCAGTTTTGACAAACGGACTGCCAAAGAAAATCAGTGACCCGGGTAGTTTGTCTATCCTGTGTGTCTTTGGTGATCTCTTTGTCAAACACGCTTTAGCCGACTTAGGTGCGAGTATTAATCTTATGCCCCTCTCGTTGTTTAAAAAGTTAGGAATTGGTAGTCTCAACCCCACACGCATGAGTATCCAGCTCGCCGATAGATCAGTCAAATACCCGTTAGGAATAGTGGAGGACGTCCTAGTCAAAGTTGACAAGTTCATCTTCCAGGTGGACTTTGTCATTTTGGACATCAAAGAAGACGTCGAGGTTCCCCTGATCCTTGGCCGACTCTTCCTTGCCACCTCCCGAGCTATCATTGGCGTAAGCAATGGTAAGCTCTTCCTTCGAGTAGGCGACGATGAAGTAACTTTCTCTATCACCCCCTCGATGAAAAATACCCTAGCCAATGATGACTCATGTTTGTTTGTAAATGTCGTCAGTGAAGAGTTCTCCTCTCACCTCTCTGATTTTGAAAAAGAATTTTCTAATTTTCTTTCTTATACTGCTCCAACTGAATTGCTACATTTAAGTGAAGAGTCCTCCTCTCACCTCTCTGATTTCGAAAAAGAATTTTCTGATTTTTGTTCCTCTTCAACTCCTCCAACTGAATCGCTGCACGAAGCCTCCATGGCCGTTAGCAACACCCCTTTTAATTTTACATATAAAAAAGTGTACGAGGACATAGTTTTTGAAAAAGAACGAATTTCTAAAACCTCGTATGATGACCCCCCTACCTTGGAACTGAAAGAACTACCAGAGCACCTTCGATACGCTTTCTTAGAAAAGAACTCCAAGCTGCCTGTCATAGTTTCGGCCTACCTCACGGATGCACAAAAGGAAAAACTTCTTTCAATTTTAAGAAAGCATCGCCAAGCTATTGCTTGCCAGATATCTGATATCAAGGGCATAAGCCCATCTTTCTGCACTCATAAAATCTTAATGGAAGATAATTCACGTAACTCTATACAACCTCAGCGCTGTATAAACCCAAATATGAAAGACGTTGTTAAGGGCGAGGTTATGAAATTGTTAGACGCAGGAATTATCTATCCTATATCCGACAGTAAGTGGGTTAGCCCAGTACAGGTAGTACCAAAGAAGGGAGGGATAACAGTAGTAAGTAATGAAAATAATGAATTAATCCCGACTCGGACGGTGACCGGATGGCGAATGTGTATAAATTACCGTAAGTTGAATGACGCCACCCGCAAGGATCACTTCCCCTTGCCGTTCATTGATCAGATTTTAGAACGACTTTCCGGACATAGCTTTTATTATTTTCTCGATGGCCTCTCAGGGTATCTTCAAATCCCCATCTCCCCCGAGGACTAGGAGAAAACTATGTTTACTTGTCCCTTCGGCACCTTCGCCTACCGAAGAATGTCGTTTAGATTGTGCAATGCGCCAGCTACATTCCAACGATGTATGCTCGCCATCTTTGATAAGTACGTAGAAAGCATTATGGAAGTTTTCATGGATGATTTCTCCGTGTTCGGGAATTCCTTCGATAGTTGCTTAGAGAACCTTGAAAAAGTCTTAGAGCGATGCGAAGAAACTAACCTCGCCTTAAATTGGGAAAAATGTCATTTTATGGTGAGGGAAGGGTTAGTTTTGGGACATAAAATTTCTGAAAGAGGTATTGAAGTAGACGTTGCGAAAATAGAAGTTATCGAGAAGCTGCCGCCACCTACGAACATAAAAGCTATAAGAAGTTTCCTAGGTCATGCGGGTTTCTACCGCCGCTTCATAAAGGATTTTTCCAAGATTACCAAGCCCCTTACCCATCTCTTAGAAAAAGACGCCCCATTCATCTTTGATGACATTTGCCTGGCTGCCTTTAATTTAATAAAAGAAAAATTAATTGATGCCCCAATCATGATAGCTCCGGTGTGGGATCTCCCATTTGAGATAATGTGTGATGCGAGTAGATATGCGGTGGGAGCCGTACTAGGTCAACGTATTTCCAAACACTTCCACCCCATTCATTACGCTAGTAAAACACTCACATCTGCACAGGAAAATTACACCACAACCGAGAAGGAGCTCTTAGCTGTAGTATTCGCTTTTTACAAATTTCACCCTTATATTACTCTTTCGAAAATTATTGTATTTATGGACAACTCGGCCCTCAAATATCTTCTCTCTAAAACGGATGCCAAGCCTCGCTTGATTCGTTGGGTCTTACTCCTCCAGGAGTTTGACTTAGAGATCCGTGATAAGCGAGGTGCCGAGAACTTGGCCGCTGACCACCTTTCGCGGCTAGATAATCCTTTTATAGAAAAATTAGATGAATAATGTTTTAACGATTATTTTCCCGATGAGAAGTTTTTTTCAATTAACATATCTACTTCTCCTTGGTTTGCACACATCACTAACTATCTAATGACTCAGGTGCTCCCAAAGGAGTTCTCGTCTCAGCAAAAGAAGAAATTCTTTTCTGAGTTGAAGAATTACTTTTGGGAGGACCCGCATCTTTTTCAAGTCTGTGCAGACCAAGTGATCAGGAGGTGTGTTTCTTTTGATGAAGGATTAGATATTATTAAACATCTGCATGAAGGACCGACATGTGGGCATTATCAAGCTGCTCGCACCGCTCACAAAGTGTTAAGCGCGGGTTTTTACTGGCCTACCCTGTTTAAAGACGCGCATGCCTTTGTGAGTAGGTGTGATAGTTGCCAACGGTCGGGGAATATTTCGAATAAAAATGAAATGCCACAAAATTATTTCCTAGAGTGCGAAGTTTTCGACCTCTAGGGGATTGATTTTATCGGCCCTTTTCCTTCTAGCTTCGGGAATAAGTACATTTTAGTTGTTGTTGATTATGTTTCGCGTTGGGCCGAAGCCCAAGCTCTTCCTACAAATGACGCCCGAGTCGTAGTTAATTTCCTAAAAAATTATTTTCTCGCTTCAGTACGCCGCGCGCTATCGTTAGTGATAGGGGTTCCCATTTCTGTAACGCGCAATTTTCAAAAATCCTAACTAAATATGGCGTTACTCATAAGCTTTCCACTGCCTACCACCCCCAAACTAACGGACAAGTCAAAATAGTAAATAGAGAAATAAAAAGAATTTTAGAAAAGACTGTTTCCACATCTAGAAAAGACTGGTCAGCCAAATTATACGATGCTCTATGGGCCTACCGAACAGCGTACAAAACCGCCCTCGGATGTACGTCATATCGGTTGGTTTATGGAAAATCGTGTCATTTACCCGTAGAGTTAGAACACCGCGCCTTTTGGGCCTTATGATTTTTAAACTTCGATCCCCACTCTGTCGGCTATTTTAGAAAATTTCAACTTAACGAACTCGACGAGTGGCACTCTTTCGCGTATGAAAATAATAGGCTTTATAAAGAGCAGACGAAGAGTTTACACGATCGACATCTTAGGCACCCAAAAATCTTTAAGCCGGGCGACCAAGTTCTTCTTTATAATTCTCGTTTACGTTTATTCCCGGGTAAATTAAAATCACGTTGGTCGGGGCCTTTTACTGTTTTAGAAGTCTTTTCTTATGGTACTGTTTTAATTTCCCACCCTAATAAGGGAAATTTCAAAGTGAATGGTCAGCGTCTTAAACTGTATTTCTGTGATGATGTCAGTCTCAACCCTGTTAACTCTATCTTTCCGGTCCTGACATTTGATTAATCTGAACTTTATTTTTCTTAAAAACTTTGAAGTTTATTCGAACTTTATTTTTAACAATATTTGTGGCAATCTTATTTTGATGCGTTAAGCTCAAACGACGCTTTAAACAAAGGGCGCTCTTGGGAGGCAACCCACGTTATCTTTCTCTGTTTTCTTTATTTCACAATTTTTGCGCTGAATGGCTCCGGCAAGCTGAAACTTCTGCGATCGCCTGCTCCAACGGTTTTGATTCCATGACAAAGTCCACCAGACGACGTTTCATGAAGATCCACAGCACAAGCATGGAGGAGCGGCATCACTCAGCTTGCCCTGCAAAATAAAACCGGGGAAGTACCTGTTTTTCAATTCTGTCTTTCATTTCTGTACTTTAATTTTCTCTCGTTCTCCAACCTCCTTCTCCATTGAGGACAATGTAGATTTTAAGCTTGGGGGATGATTTCCTCCTTTTTGCTTTTTGTAAAAATCCAAAAAATCCAAAAAATATATATATAGCTGCATTTTGGTGTTTCAATAAGTACCCCATGTTTATGTTTTGTTTTTCTCAAACTTCTTTATAAACAACGTAGTTAATTATAATTTTTCTAATCATTTTTTTTATCATATTTCACAAGTAGAATGTTGGTCATGCTGTGTTTCTAATTCACGGTAGCATGTTAAGGTGAAATATTTCTCTAAAATGTGCATTTCTATTATGGTTTTCCGTTCTTTATTTTCTTTACTTTCTCTAAAATTTATCATCCACTATTTTCCTTTTTCATCTTTAGATAATTTTTGTAAGAACAAATTTTGAATAATGTAGTAAATATGAACGATTCAAGTCACATATTATTTTTATTTTCAAGAAAATTTCATCAATCTTCTTTTATTATCTCGAACTTGCTTTTTGAAATTTATCAACTCTATGTTTTAAATAAATTTAAAAAAAAGCGTGAAAATGATTTAGGCCATTTTTGTTTACGTTTGAGCTTTCCTGACAACCTAAAATCTTTTACCACTAGTTAGCCGCTTTTGAGCCTTTTTTCCAAATTCATTTGATAACTCCACATAACATTTCATTTTCACCAAAGCCAAAATTTTTACCTATCTAATCACGATAAATTTTTTGAGTTTCATTCTAAAATTTTCATGATAGGAAATTTTGTGTTATCTTTGGAAAAATTGTTGAAAAAAGTGTACTCAAAAGCAATGTTTGATTTTTTTTTCTCTGGCCAATTCAACATGAAAGAAATTTTTTGTTTATGGCCTTTGTTTTGAAAAAAGAGAAAAAAATGAATGATGAAAAAAAATAAAAAAAAAAATAATAATAAATAAAAAAAAAGAAAGAAAAAAAATATTATATATATATACATATTTTGTTTAAAATAAATTTTTTTTTTGAAACTCGTTGTTTTGGTTTAGTGTGATTTTTAAGCCTCTATGTTTATATTTGAATTCCACTCATATTCATAATCCTAAACCAAACGTTTCGGTCTCATTAAGTCCTTTTGATTCACGCCTTTTTAAATTTTATTTAACAACTAAGAAAAGAAGAAAAGTAAATCAGTTTTTAGTTTTGGATTTAAACTTAGATTTTTGTTATTAATTGATATAATTATAATGCGTTGCTTGGATCTAGTAATAACTCAATACGTTCTTTTCATTTTCATTGCCTTGCTTAAATCTATTTAAAGAATTTCGTCAAAATTCTGGATGATTTATTTTTATTAAGTAAAAGTTTATAAAAGTTAAACCATACCAAAATAATTGTTTTAGATTTACGTTTTTACATTCTCCCTACCTGGAATTTCGCATAGTACTTGTGTAAGCATGATTAAAACTTTTTGAATTAGTCACTTTTTATGATTAGCTAGTTTTTATATCTTTGCTTGGGGACAAGCAAAACTTAAGCTTGGGGGAATTTGATAATACGGTTTATAGTCAATTTTATTAGGGTACTTTCAGGGTTTCAAAGCAAATCATGTCTTGTAAAGTGCTTATTTTGATTCACCTTTGTATATATTTTTTGTCGCTAATGCGTTTTTCTGCTTTTTGCAGGTTTTGATAGCTTTCAGCCGAATTTTTCTATGACACGCCCCATGGTCACGCCCTACCTGGGCGTGTACCTAGGGCGTGTAACCCAGAGGAATGAAGCAATTGGTCCGAAACTGTATTCCGTGGAAACTTAGTGTACACGCCCTCTGTCACGCCCGTGTCACATCCGACACGGGCGTGTTCCAGAGGCGTGTCCCCAGGTTCCGAGGAATCGCCACAACGCGCTCGTTTTTCCCGCTCCACCGTCGCACCGAAAGTGTCACGCCCCCGGCTCATGCATGACCCGGGCGTGACATTCGGGCGTGTACTCCAGCAATCCCGCCCGTCACCTCCAGCATTCAATTTCAGCTCAACAAAGTCACGTCGCAAAAAACACGCCCCAGGTACACGCCCTACCAGGGCGTGACATTTGGGCGTGTACTTCAGTTACTTTGCCAGAATTAAATTCCAGCCTGAAAAAGTCGCACCGAATGTGTCACGCCCCAGGGTCACGCCCGACCCGGGCGTGACAGGGGGGCGTGACCCGACCCGAAAAAATCTATAAATAGAGCCCAACTCCAAGGGTTCAGAGACACCTTTTGGATTGAGAGGGGAGGTTCTGTCCTTTGTATTTTTGAACTTTTTCAAGCATGTCTCTTCATTTTTAGTTCTTAGCTCTAGCTTTATGCTTTCTCTGTATTAGCTCCTAGCTTCTTTCTGTAGTATAATGTTAATGATAGTGTAGTTTACTTTCCACGCACTTGTAATCTCTAGTTTTCAAGCTGTAAGATCCATGTTTCCATTAATTAAGAAGTGTTGTTTTCTTTTACGTTTCTACTCTGTTTTCATTATTTTCTTCTACTCATCCCCCCTCTTCCACCTCACCATGATTAACTAATCCTCCATGTACTCGATCTTGATGATCCGAGGTTCGAGTGATTAGGTTATGATGCTTTAAATCTTACCCTTTCTTTTTAGGGTTTAGCCTTGAATTACTCTTGATTTATCACGGGTTGGAGGTATATCATCGATATATTGTAACACCCCAGTTTTTGCAAGAGGTTCAGTCTGCAGTTCTGAACATTTTTTTTTTGGGGGTTTCTGGCAGGAGGCACACGGCCTGCGACACGGGCGTGTCGAGGTCGTGTCGACACTCGGCCCAAGTGTCGACACTTTCGCTCGACAAAGTGTCGATAGTGGGGCACACGGCCTGCGACACGGGCGTGTCGCAGGGCGTATCGAGGCCGTGTCGACACTCGGCCCAAGTGTCACACTTTCGCTCGACAAAGTGTCGAGAGTGGGGCATATGGCCTGCGACACGGGCGTGTCGAGGCCGTGTCGACACTCGGCCCAAGTGTCGACACTTTCGCTAGACAAAGTGTCGAGAGTGGGGCACACGGCCTGCGACACGGGCGTGTCGCAGGGCGTGTCGAGGCCGTGTCGACACTCGGCTCAAGTGTCAACACATTCGCTCGACAAAGTGTCGAGACTGGGGCATACGGCCTGTGACACGGGCGTGTCACAGGGCGTGTCCCGCTTGGTCGATGATCTTCGCTCGACGTTTTTCCGCTGTGTCGACACAAAGTCTGTCGACGGGTGTCGAGACTTGGCACACGGCCTGGGACACGGGCGTGTCCCAGGCCGTGTCATCTCTCGGGTTGGTTTCGGGGCCGTGTTATTGGAGGCACACGGCCGGCCACACGGCCGTGTCACTGGGGACACGGGCCGTGTCGGGTCGGACACGGGCGTGTCGGATGCCCGTGTGCGGTTCTAGGCGCGTCGATTTGAGATGTCAAATGAGGCACACGGCCCTGGGCACGGGCGTGTGCCAGGCCGTGTTCGGCCAGGTCTTTTATTTTCCAGGCGAATCGTGGCCATTCTTTCCCAGATTTTGGGATCTGACGGCTCAGGACTGTTCTTGGGAAGTTAAGTCCGATTCTAGGGTGGAAACCCTCATTTGTTTTCCAAGTCTTCTCTTTCTAAGTTCTTGAGAAAAAACTAGAGCAAGGAGGAAGAAGAAGAAGGTCTTGGGCTGTAGGAAGGGTTTCGGAGCTCCAAATCGCGAGCCGAGTCCGGATCCGTGAAGCTTGGAGCGTTGCGAAGTTTTCCATCCGGCTATTTTTGCCATGCAAGGAAGAGGAGTCGGAGGTAACGACATCTCTCCTCTCGGTCCTTAGGATGCATGTATTAGCATCATTTAGTTTTCTTTCTCCCTAATTTTTGGGCACCGAACTCTCAATGAGAGGGGTTTTGGTTTGCCAAGTTTCAAGAGGAACTTCCGGGTTGATTGAGTCGTCCCGGCATCATATTTTTGCATTAGAGATCCGCTTCGCTAGTGGATTAGGCATGGTGGGTGAAGCCGTAGTCGCGACCGTTAGTCCGACTCGGTGATGTTGCATACGAACTTAGGGATTCGTAGAGATTTCCGTTGCAGCAAGATGTCGTTTGTGTTGTGTGTGGTGATTGTCCCGTTTATTTGCAACGGTACGTGTAGTCGGACCCGGACAAGGTTAGCTCCTCGTGGCGGTAGATGGTTTCCTTGAGGGACAAGGTTAGCTCCGCACGAGTTGGAGATGGTTCCTTGGTGCGCGGGAACACTGCAGTACAATGAGGGATTATGTTGTATTTAGTCTTGGTTTGTGTTATGCCAAGGCGTGTTTATATGTCTCTGTGGTCGGCTGGCTATACCCGTGACATGTGCGTCAGTGTGAGAGTGTCACGCCAAGACTAGCCCCTTCTGTGAGACGACGAGAATGCCAAGCTTGGGGCAAGCCCGGGCGAAGAGGCCATGAGCGGGTGGGGTCCAGCAAGGCTTCTTAGAATCGGTCGGTCTGTGTTTGTTGGAATCCTGACATGAGACGTCAGAGTTTGCAGGCAAGCCCGGGGCTAAGCCCTCGAGCGGGTGGGGCCTTGGCAAGAATTCCATGTGGCGGCCTGTGCGCCGTTTGAGGGAGTTGTGTCTCCCTCATTGTTTGCGGCTTTATGCCAATGGGGAAATGTGAGTACCCAAATGTTGTGTGTTGTGCTAGTTTCATACGCAGTAGGGTGCCTGGGCGAAGCCCGAGTGTTGCATACAGGTGCATAGTAGGCCCTTTATTACATGCTCAACCAGTAGAGAACGTATTTGATGATTGAGACATCCAAGCATGTTTTAATGCTCTTCTATTTATAGATGTTTATATTGCATATGAAGTGCTAAACTTGCAGGTTGGATGGTTCCCGGGGTCCGTTAGGGGCGGCCGGGAGGAGATGTGTTGTTACACAGTTTGAGGTCAGCCTTTGCTGACCCATGTTACTAATAATTTTTACAAGGCAAGGATCGCATGCAAAAGCTAGCACGCCGGCCAGAAAGGACTAAGCCCATGAAGTGTTTTTCCCTCTTTTGCAGCACTACAGTTATGATGATGTTGTTTGAGACTGTTTTGTCCGGCTTGCATGCCGAGGTAGACTAGGAGGTGCTGAGCACATTCATGTTTGTTGTACTATTTGTTTTGGACACTTGATGTAAGGCCTTAAGGCCGTTTGTTTTACTCTTTAGTGGTGGATAATTTAGTCCTGTTCTGTTTCCGCTGTGTTGTGCAAAGTGTGTTTGAGGTTGGTTAGCTATATCAACATAATACTAAAGCTGTGGCGTTCGTATGTTGTGGGGCCCCGGCCGGACCCATATATACGTTCACTACAGGGGAGGTGTTACAATTTGGTATCAAAGCGAGGTTAGATCAAGGTCAGTGCGTAGAGAAGTATCCACATAAGAGTAATGCGGGACCGTGAGTGTCCTTATGTTCTAGTCCTGAGATTGGAGGACTAATCCTTCTTTCTTGTTCCTGAAGAGTGCAAGAAACGAGGCGGGCACTTCAAGAGCAAGGGATGATCTCTCGGCGAGCAGTGCAACTGCTCCAGGCCTTCTAGGCACGGGTGTAACCCGGCTGACTTCTGCCGTATGCTTGCAGAAGCGATGGTGGCGGCGCAAGCGGCGGCTGCAGCCCAGGTAGCAACCCCTGCTACACCGGACACGGCGACGGCCGTGCTAGGCGGAGAAGCCAGGCGAGGGAGCCTTTGGCAGAAAGGGTGGTGGTAGGGCATGGAGACACGACACATGAAGTATTTCCTGAGTTTCCATCCCCCGTCTTTCAAGGGTTGTAGGGACGCAAACGGACGCGGAGGATTGGGGGTCGTATTCAAGAACTGTTAAGGGCGGCAGAGACGCCAGAGGAGAAGAAATCTGAGTATGCGGCGTTCATGTTGGAAGGAGACGCCAAATTGTGGTGGGTGAGCCATAGCGGCCGCCTGTTCCGGGGGCGCATCCCGTCAGTGGAAGAGTTGGGGACGCTTTTCTTAAGAGGTATATTCCAGTTTCAACACGGTTGGCCCTGCAGAGGCAGTTTCTGCATCTAATGCAGCGACAAGACAGTGGATGAGTACGTGCAAGAGTTCACCCGTTTGGGTCGTTATGCGGGAACGACAATGGCGGATGATGTAGAGAGGGATAACCTCTTCTACCAAGGTTGAGGGAGGAATCTGAGACAGCCTCTCATCTCCATGAAGAGGGCGGGGATTTAATGAGCTAGTGGAAGCCGCCAGGAGTTTGGAGAGTGTGATCTGGAGCGAACCCAGCGTCGAAAGGGATTTACTCCCAAGCATGGGGAAGGGAAGCCCTCCCAATCTCATGTAAAGTCTGATGGGAGCAGGTAGAGGAGGAAGCCTCACCCTTCCAGGTCGGGTGAGAGGAGCACTTGGACGCAGGGGGTTCTCCATCTAGGGGACCGTCGACGTGTTACAACTGCGGGAAGGTTGGGCACATAGCCCGTGTTGTCAGCAAGGGGGAGCGGGGCAAGAGTCAAAGCAAGAGCAGTCTGTGCGCTCGGGCCCCAGTGCTGCAGAGAAAGGAAAGATGGCGGAGTTGAGCGCTTCGGGTCCAACCGGTACAACCGGGGCTTACAACTTGGACAGCAAGAAGCGATCCGCCAAACCGATGTGTGACAGGTATGAAGAAAATTTAAGTTGGCGTTGTGCTTCATACTTTAGACCCCCCCCCCCCCCTTCCGTGTGTTGTCTGTTGTAGGCTTAGTGTTAGTTTCTGGATACCCCGCTAGGGTAGTGTTGATACTGGGGCTTCACTCTTTTCTTGCGGAGAGTTTCATCCGAAGGGTAGGAGTCGAGACTTTCTCGGCGGACGCGGAACTGAAAGTGCGTATGCCCAATGGGTCATCTATGACCAACGAGGCTAAAGGGCGTATCTGTTGGGAGCTAGACGGAGTTGACTTCTTTGGAAGCGGCAGTGTTGCCGTTGTAGAGTTCGATGTCATTTTGGGAATGGACTGGCTTGCAGAGCAGCGCGCCAGCATTGATTGTTTATCCAAGGTAGTGACCCTAAAGAGTAAGGGGCAAGCGGAAGTCAAGTTTATGGGCCTTTGTGGAGTAGGCCCATTCCCTAATTACGGCCATGCAAATGATGCGGGCGGTTAACCAGGAAGGTGTGGCGCTGGTAGCGTTGTTGGAGGTTCATCTCTCCAAACTTTCGATTGAGGAAATGCCTGTGGTAGCAGAGTTCAGGGATGTGTTTCTGGAGAACTTCCTGGAGCACCTCCTCGGCGGGAGATCGATTTCTCGATCGAGGTAATGCGGAGGCTAGACGGTGTCACGTCCCCCTTTTAGGATGGCACCAAAGGAGTTAGCGGAACTTAAGGTACAGCTACAGGAACTGTTGGAGCAAGGGTATATTAGACCCAGTTCTTCACCGTGGAGCGCACCGGTGTTGTTTGTAAAAAAGAAAGACGGTAGCATGCGCCTATGCATAGACTACCGAGAGCTGAATAAATTGACCATCAAGAATAAGTATTCGATCCCTCGGATAGACGATTGTTCGACCAATTGGTGGGGTCAGAGGTATATTCGAAACTGGACTTGAAGTCAGGCTACTATCAGCTGCGAATTCGGGACGAGGACATACCCAGACTGCCTTTGGTACAAGGTATGGACACTTTGAGTTTACGGTGATGCCGTTCGGGTTGACGAACGCCACCATCGGTTTTCATGGACCTTATGAATCGGGTATTTCGGGACTTGGATCGGTTGTGGTTGTCTTCATTGACAATATTGTGGTATTCCAAATCGCAAGTGGAGCATGAGGCCCACTTGAGAATAGTTTGCAAGTGTTGAGGAGAATGAGTTGTATGCAAAATTCTCCAAATGCGAGTGTTCTGGCTGGAGGAAAGGTGGCATTTGGGCCACGTGATTAGTGTGTGATGGGTGGCAGTGGATCCGGCGAAAGTGGGCCATCAGAGATGGCCGGTGTGAGGACCGTGGCGGAATCCGAAGTTTTGCTTGGACTAGCCGGGTACTATAGGAGATTCGTGGCGAGAATTTCTCGAGAGATAGCTCTACCCCTCACCTCACTCAATCGTAAAGACCATAAGTTTGGGGACCCAAGAGTGCAGTCAAGCATTCGAGGCACTGAAGGAGATGGCTTATGATGGCTCCTAGGCATCGCTGAGTGTTACCGCAAGGGCCGATGGATTTCAGATTTTCCGTGACGCATCGGGATGCGATTTGGGTTGCGTGTTGGTGCAACATGGCAAGGTAATAGCTTTTTGGGTCTCGACAGCTGAAACCTTCATGAGAGAAATTACCCCGGTCCAATGACTTGGAGCTGGCTGCGATAATCTTCGCGTTGAAAATATGGCGACACTATGTGTATGGCGCAAGGGTGGAGATCTTCACGGACCATAAAAGCCTGAAGTATCTCTTGGATCAGAAGGACTTGAACATGCGGCAACGCAGATGGGTTGAATTTCTTGGAGATATGAAGGGGCGATTCAGTTCACGCCGGGTAAGGCCAACGTGGTGGCGGATGCGTTGAGTAGAAAGTATCGGGGGCAAGGAAATTGGATCGAAGCTCATGATGAGCGGTTGGTTGGGAATGGGAGTCCCTTGGGTTGGAATGTGTTGCGAGAGGCGAGTCTAGCGTGGCTCGGTGAACTGGATTGAGGTGCAAAGCGACTTGTCCGATCGTATTCGGGAAGCGACTCGATTGGATGTGGAGTTTCCCTTTTGTGTGGAGGCTCAAAAGGGCGCAGAGCAGCGCGGGAGATGATTGGGGGAATCTTGAGAAAGGATGGAAGGGTTGGTGTACCGCAGTTTGGCAATCTCCGTGAGGAGTTGATGTTTAAGGTCACTTCTCAAAAGTACTTCCATTCACTCGGGCAGTACAAAGATGTACTGGGATATGAAGAATCCTTTTGGTGGCCGGGGTTGAAGCGAGATGTAGTTTTGTATGTGAGTCGTTGCCAAACATGTGCCTTGGTGAAGGCCGAATGTCAGAAACCGGGCGGGTTCCTGAAGCCCCTTCCAATTCCTGAATGGAAATTTGAGGACATCTCCATGGACTTTGTGCATGGTTTGCTAGATCGTAGCACGGTAATGATGCTATTTGGGTGATCGTGGATCGCCTAACCAAGGTGGCTCACTTCATCCCAAACGGAAAGAGGACAGCGTGGAGAAGCTGGTGGAGTTGTTATGTTCGCAACATTGTGCGACTGCACGGAGTTCCTAAGAGCATAGTCAGTGATCGAGATGGACGATTTACGTCCAAGGACTGGAGATGGTTCAGAAGAGCTTGGGCACGAAGCTAAAGTTTAGTACGGCGTTCCATCCTCAAACTGATGGGCAAACGGAGAGAACGAACCGTACTATGGAGGACATGTTGAGGATGTGCGTTCGTGATTTGGCAAGAGGTGGGAGGATCACCTCTCATGGTAGAATTTGCGTACAACAACAGTTTTCAAGCTACTATAAAAGATGGCGCCATACGAAGCTTTGTATGGGAGGCGGTGTCGAACGCCAATGTCTTGGCAGAGGCGGGAGACACCAAACTTTGGGAAAGGGTGCGGTAGTTGATGCTTGTGAGTTGGTACGGACCATCCAAGAGCGTATGAAGGTGGCACAAGACAGGCAAGCAAAATATTTTAATGCTCGTCACCGGAAGTTGGAATTTACAGTTGGTGATTGGGTTTATCTGAAGGTCAAGCAGTTCAAAGGCGTCTCATGGATTCGCCGAAACAAGAAGTTGAGTCCAAGGTTTTGGGACCTTTTGAAATTGTGAGCGGGTAGGAGAAGCAGCATATCGGTTGGCATTGTCCGCAGACTTGAGTGGATTACATGACGTCTTCCACGTCTCCGCTTTGAGGAAAAGCCTTGGTGGAGGCTAGCGTGGTGATAGAGCCGGCATCGGTGCCGATTGAGGAAGACTAAGGACGCGAGTCCTCCCAATTGCTATAGAGGATTCAGAGACTCGGCAGTTGCGGAATAAAGAAGTCAAACTCGTGAAAGTTCGATGGGACAACTGCGGTCGTGAGGAGTTCTCTTGGGAACGAGAACAGGCCATGCTAGAAGATTATCCAGAACTTTCATGTCAGGTACAATTTAAGTTTTGTACCCTTTGTTTTGTAATTTCGGGACGAAATTCTGTTAAGTGGGGAGAGAATGTAACACCCCAGTTTTTGCAAGAGGTTCAGTCTGCCAGTTCTGAAATTTTTGTTTTTTTGGGTTTTGGCAGGAGGCACACGGCCGTGCGACACGGGCGTGTCGCAGGGCGTGTCGAGGCCGTGTCGG